>JAOXJP010187891.1:0-12315 GCA_025762735.1 Platanus orientalis | reverse complement strand
ATTATGAGTCAATTGGTTCCCCAATTTTCTCTATAGCTCCCATTCAAATATTGGTATTGGTAGTAGTACACATTCACAATTTGTCATCTCAAATGTTAATCAAATAAAATTAACTAGTGATGTTTGAAATACTTTTTATGGGGTAGAAAATATAAAATCTGATGGTACAAAAGATTATAAAGTTGTATGTCGTCTATGTGGTGTTAAGTTGGCCGGCGGCCTAATAGTGGAGATTAGCCATTCAAACATCATCGAAGTAAAAGTTGTAAAAAAAAAGAAATTAAGTAGATATTAGAAATTTTCAACATTTAAGAAGAGATATAGAAAATAATTTAAGTACATTTAGTTACAATGACGCATATACACGTCAAGAAATACTAGATTATGTTGTTAGAGCCGAACACTCATTTATATTTATTGAAAAACATGATTTTATCAGAATGGTGCAACGTGGTTAAAATTCACAATAGTTTTTCTGCATTTATCTAAAAGAGATATTATGAAGAATTTTAAGTTTCAACAAACAAAATTAAAAAATATTTTACATACTTATAATGGAAGAATTTGTTTAACTTCTGACATATGGACATCAAGAAATATGTTAGGTATTCTCTTTTTAACTGGTCACTATATTGATTCGGAATGAAATTTAAATAAAAGAATAATATTATTTAAAATGTTGGAAACTCCACACATGGGATATAACATTGAAAATGTTATTAGTGAGGAACTTCAATGTTGAGGTATTACTGATAAAATATTTTCAATAATACTTGATAATGCTACAAATAATGATGTAGCATAAATATTTTTAAACTAAAAATTAAAGTTACATTTAGGAAGTATATTATTTTGAGTACGTTGTCGTGCACATATGTTAAATTTAATTGTGCAAAATGATTTGCTTTATTTATTTTCTTCTATTGAAAAAATAAAAGATATTGTCCGTAATATTAATAGTTCTCAAACAAGACACAAATTATATAAAAAATGTTGTATAGAATTGAAAAAATGATAAAAAAAATATAAATATTGATGTCCCTCATAGATGGAATTCAACTTATCAACTTTTAGATTCAGCAATAAAATATCAAAATGTTTTAGATTTATATTATTCTCATCTTATTCAAAGTTCACGTTGTCCTCTAGTAGAAATTATTGACTGTGATTAGAAATTAGTAGAAGTTTATAAGAGATTTTTTAAAAATTTTCGATTATTCAACAAAAACTTTTTATGGTGTATATTATCCAATATCTTGTGGAGTTTTAATTGAATTGACTAACATTTGCTTAACATTTTAAATTATTATGAATTAAGTATATTTGATGAAGTGTTGCATTTAATGATGAGACAAAAATTTGACAAATATTGGAGAGACATACCTTTAATTTTTGGAATAGTTATTAATCTTGATCCTAGGTTTAAAATTGATTTAAATGTTTTTTTAGAAACAATTTATATAAATGATAATGAAAAAATTAGAGAGACCCTACAATCATTCCATAATGCAATAACACAATTATTTGATTATTATAAAAATACGTAGGAAAATTTTGATATTGGTGCCCTCTCATCACAAGGCACAAGCTCCTCCTCCTCTAGTTTACTAGATAAAGGTTATGGAACTTTTCAAATGTTTTAAAAAAGAAAAGAACAAACATCTTCATTAACATTAAGTTGCTAAACTGAATTACAACGTTTATTTAAATCAACCTTTACTTGATAGTGATGAAGAAGAATCATTTGATTTATTAGCCTAGTGGAAAACACAACAAAGTAAGTATCCTTTCCTTTCTATCATGGCTCATGATATATTAATGGTTCTTGTTTCCACCATATCATCAAAAGCAGCTTTTTCTACAGGTGGTTGAGTTGTATCTAATGATAGATGTGGTCTCAGTCCTGAAACTATTGAAGCGCTTGTGTGCTTAAAGTATTGGAGCTTAGCGGACACAAGACAACATGAAGCAGTACGAGAAACAAAATTATTAGACACACTTGAGCAATTGAAGTTAGAGAGACCCAAGTGGATAACAGACAATTCATCTGAAGAGGATAACGATTAGTTATAAAATAAATTTATGTAACACATGTTCTTTTTTTTTTTTTTTAAGATAAAGTTAGTTGATATTTAAATATAAATGGATTGAAAATTGCAAATGATAGGCATGTGTGTAGGTGTCAACTTAGTTGGGATGCACACATTTTATAGTGATGCAATGTACAGATGTCAAATAACTTTATTCCAATCAATAAAAGTTAATCAATGTTTTTTAAGTATCTTTAATAGTTTAATTTGATAATTTGTGTTTTGTGAAATATAATATAATTATAATTTTTCATTAAATTTTATAAACCCATTTGAAGCCCATTAGAAGCCCATTAGAAGCCCATTGGGCAGTCCATTAGACTCGGCCTGCTAAAGGCCTATTAGACCCGACTTGCTAAAGGCCGAATGGGCAACCCGTTAATGGCCCGACCCAACCCGCTAAAGGCCCAATGGGTATTGCCTATGGGTTGATGTTTCTCCCTTCGGCCCAGCCTCCATTGACTAGTCAATGGCCCGCTAACCCATGGACTAAGCAAACATGGCCCGGCCCGGCCCGACCCTTATCTTCAAGTATGATTAGAAGAACAAAAGTGAATGAGGAAAAATAGGTTGTAGTGTTTAATTATAACAAGAAGAGGAATATTTGGTTGTTTTTTTTATTATATTTAGAGAGAGATGAATGTAGGAAAAATAGGGAACCATGTTAGAGAGTAGAAAATTTTAGAAATAGAATTTAAGAGGGAATCCTTAGTGCTATAGAGGCCTAAATATGGTTTAGGTGTGATTAGGAAAGACTTGATCCAATTGGATTAGATTTGGGAAACCCAAAGAACCTAAAATATAGAATCGAGCATTGGTAATCAATCACCAACCTTATGATCGATCACCTATGTGATCGATCATTAACATGGTGCATGAGCTTTGAATTTCATAAATGGCGCTCAGAAGAAAATCCAGATTACTATGTGCGATGTCCATGATCAATCACCAACCCCGTGTAATCGATCACACAGTGATCAATTACTAATGTTCGTGATTTATCACTATAGGATAAAAATGTCTTCGGGATTTATGTTAATACATGATTAAATCCCAATTTCATGTGGGACTCATAGGTGACAATTCAAACCTTATTTTACCTCATTTATAGATAAAAGAACACAGGAAGAAGGAAAATTAGAAATGATAAATGTTTTGGGAGAATTGGGAAAGGAGAAAAGAACCTCTTCTCCAAAAAGCAATGTGAGACCAAAATCTCATATCTAGTTTGATTTGTAGTTTATTGGTGTCTAGTTTCTCTTTATGGATCACTATAGATTCTTGGTGTGTGACTGGATTTGTGGTTTAATATCAAAGAAGGAAAGAGACTCTAAAGAAAAATAATTTTTGGTTGAAGATCCCTTGGATTCAAGAAAATATAAGCATTTAATAAGTATTTATATAGAATTTACACAAGTTTTGATTATTCTCTAGGTTCTTAGATGTCTCTACTTAAGAGATTGATTGTTTTCTTACATGTTTTGGGAATCACTTGATATGATCTTAGAAAAACATTGCATATTGTTGTGATTTATCAAAAGATTAAGAAAGTCCCTTGCAGGATCTTTAAAATCCCTAATTTATATTACAAAGAAAAATGGTTTTACAAAGTATATCTATGTACGTTCTTAAGATATTGGATCTCATGAGTTTTAGAGTTTGTAAGTTAAAGTTTTATGAATTGTTAGCTTCCAAGGAAATTATTAATGAATGTTAACGCTTGATTGATATGGAAAGCATGAACACATGAGTTGTAGTTGAGCTTCTTTGAACATGTTTGTGTAAGAATTGTAAATTGATTGAGAATATATGTAAGGAATTGTTATGATGCAATGGGATTTCACTAGAGTAGTAGTAATAAAGTGTTGGATATAAATTTCTTAAGGATTGTTATGAATGACCCAACCTTGCTAAGTTTTGGAACTTTAAATGGTTTGATAGCATGTGTAGAAGAATCTTTATTGAAACTTTTGTTCATGCTAAATATAAAAATAGTAATTATTTGAAAGAAAGAGCATGTGAATTTCCATTGATTCCTATTGAGTAATCGAGATAATGAATTTCTCATTGTCACATGTATCTTTAATCATTTTAGAAAGTGTGTTGCATAAAGATGGATATCTATCATGTTATTGTATTCATCTCATAATGAAATACGCCTCTTTCATTATGTTAGTGAATGCATGACCTAACCATATATGTCTCTTGTATCATGAAAATGAACGCACTACATAATGATAAGGTAAAGTAAGATTCTATCATTGAGAGATAAATGATGGCAAAAAGATAAATAAAAAGTGTTAAGATATGAGAAATCCCACCATTGGGAATTAAACGATGGCCAATGATAAATGACAAGTAAGAAAATTAAGACAACGAGGACAAGTTATGATAAAGGCCTTCACTATTGGAGAAATAATACAATATACCAAAGATCCTTGCAATTTGGGATAAAATATAGTGTGACAAATGATAAATGATAGTAAAAACCCTTGCTATTGAGGAAATAATACAATATGTTGAAGGCTCCTGCTATTGGGGACATGGTACAATATGCCAAAGGCCCTTAATATTGTGAATACAGTACAATATGCCGAAAGCCCTTTCTATTGGGAATACAATACAATATGTTGAAGATATGCCAACGGCCCTTGCCATTGGGTATAGAATTCAATGTGCCAAAGGATAACTGATTGCGATGGCCCTTTCCATTAAGAATAGAATTCAATAGGCCAAAGAATAAGTGATTGTGATAGCCCTTTCCATTAGAAATAGAATTCAATGTGCCAAAGGATAAGTGACTGTGATGATGGCCCTTGCCATTAGGGATAAAATCCAATGTGTTAAAAGATAAGAGAATATAAAGGCCCTTGCCATTGTGGACATAATGCAATGTGCTAAGGAATGAGTGATGGAAAAGGTCCTGCCATCAGAGAAAGTATAGGATATAATAAATAGAAATGGAAATCTCATACGCTATGTAAGAAAAGAAAGCATCCAGAAAAAAATTGAAAGCGCATAAGTTTCGAAGAGATGAAAAGTTCATAATCCATGTAAGAAAAGAAAATATTTGTTGGCATTTTCATTGGGGATACAGTTCAATGGTAATGTGTATTGGTTCCAACATTGGGGACCTAATATAATGACATAACTAATGAAAAGTGAAAGATGAACATTTGAACGTGATAAGTAAACATTGAATATGATAAGTGAACATGAAAAGTGAAACACATGAATACCAATAAGTGACATGTGATACTTGTTAATTGGCAAGTAAACCATAAAAATTGATAAGTAAGAATGAAGATTGACATAAAAAAACATTTGACAAATGAAAAGAAAGGATATGTGAAAGGTAAGTGACTAGTGAACCAAAACGAAGAATAATTGATGAATAATAACTTGATTTGAGAATAAGACAAATGCAGAAGGCAAGTGATGATGAAAAATGTAGATATTACTAAAATGAAAGACAAGTGATATTGTGCATGTTTAGTTATGAAAGAACCAATGCATGCAGTAAACATAAAAACAACATTATAGTTGCCTGACATGAAAGTTGAATATTAAATGCTCCATCATCCAACTAAATTAATGCATTATTTGTCATATAAGAATTGTATATGCTTACCATGAGATAAATCTTGCATGTAGAGTTATGATGAGAACTGCATGAATTATTTATGAAAAAGTATAGTGGATTGGTCATATTGAAATAAAATGAACATCTTCGCCATAAACTAGATTAAGAGAAGCATACCATGCAATGACTCATAGATATATACATTGTGTCATGAAAGAATAGTGAATGTTTGATAGGAGACTAGTACTATGTAAATTGTCATGAGATGATTGATTAATGTTAGACATAGATAGAATAAAACATATTTTCATGATGAGCCATGGAAATGAAAGGTATAGACTTTGTGATGCATAGTAGATAATGAATGCAAATGTACATGTTTAAATGTTAAAATATGTTTTGTATTTTATATGAAAGTATTGATTACTTCGTATTGTAAAAACTCATGATCAATCTATATGTTTTAATTGTAAGTTTTGAATACCTACTTATGAGCCATGGATTTATCCTTTCATAACATCTTTTAGCTTGAGTTATGGAGAACAGGTTTTTACACTATGAGCCTGTGATGGAGGGAGGCATGCGTGTGGATGTCGTTCTTTATTTTCATTTCAGCATTAGTTGTAGACTTTACCTTTGGTGTTTGGACTTAGTTATAGTGGTTTAATTTTGATACTTTGACTTTATGGTTTGTAAACTTGATATTTTAAAGATTTTTTATGTAGAGGTTGTACTCCTTATAATGATGATGGAAGACTAGAGACATGGATGGTTATAATGTTGAACTGTTAGAACCTTTATTTTTCACTACACATTGAGAATGCATGATTGACATTTAATATTATTCAGTTGCATAGATGTTAATATCATGGAGATAAGGATTTGTGATATGTTTATCGATATAAAGGATAAAAGGACAATTTATAATGACAAAAAAAAGGAATCAACCATCACGGTCCAAGTTCGTGCTCCCAATGTGCCAAGGAATTTAGGTTGTGACAATAATGACATCTAGGAACATGTAATACTGACAACAAAGGATAAATTAGAAAAATGGAAAGAGATCTCATGCAAGTAATTAGACATTTAAACATTTGATAAAGTAAGAAAAAAAATTTAAAGATGAAAAAAAATAATTAAATAAGAAAGTAGATATACCAATTCTGTGCTCAAAAGCCCTTGGATCAGTAAGCCAAGGGTTTCTTGAGAAGTGATATACATGAAAGGTTGTAGCTCACCGGGAAAGAATATCAATATCCTTTAAATGGGATCATGGGAATGTCTCTTAGCCTAGGGCATGGAAAACATATTATCCATTAGAACTTGCTATGTGATCCTTCATTGGGGTTGTGGTCAGTTTATGAAACATCTAAACCCCTCAAAAGTAGTTTGATCCTAAGCCCTGACATTCAACAAAATGGGATCAACCCATTAAACTGGGTGGTGAAAAATTCTAGAATCAATCAACCAATAGTTAAACCATTGAAATAGGAGATGATTTTTACTTAAACCATTTCTTTACAAAATGAAAAGTTATACATTGAAGACAATCTAAATTGTTAGTTTTTTTTTCCTTTTTTTTTGATAAAATGGGATAATATATTAAGGAGGAAGGGATGCCTTAAGGCAAAAACATCCAAAGAGAGCTTTGATTCCATCCATAAAGGAGGAACAAAAGCCCAACATTCCATAGATTTAAAAATACAATCGTGGTGAGCTAGCAGATGGGCCACCAAATTAACAGATCTTTTAACATGGATGTAGGTCACTAGAGAATTTCTTTTTTAATAAGAGAGTTACATTAGTGAATTAGGTCACTAATGGACCAAGGAATCTCTATATTTGGGTCCAAAAGGAGGGTGATGGCTTCAAGCAAGTCACCCTCTAAGACCAAAATGCTAAGCCGCAACTCATGGACTGTAGAAAGAGTAAGACGAGCAGCCAAGCACTCGACTACCAAAGCATTGTCAGTCATAAAACCATCGGTGGTGGCATGTAAAAAAGAACCCTTATAGTCCCGAGAAACAATCCCCACACCCAAATCAAGGGAGGTAACATAAAAGGCAACATCAAAATTCACTTTGATAGCTTCTTCTTCTGGAGGTCTCCACCTAAGATTATCATTTCAGCCATCCTCCATAAAAAAGGAATTGGTACTAGCATACAAGTCACCTAACATCTTGAAAGCACCCAAAGAGGAAGTAAAAACATTAAACCATGACTTTTCATAAACTACCTTATTTCTTACTTTCTAGATATTTCAAGCAAAAATTGCAATAATATTGAGGATGTTAAAGCGTTCATGGATAGATAAACATTTCATATCACACTAGTATTTAATCCATTATGGGAAGTGCATATTTTTTTTACAAGTTCTAAGAGGTAAAGAGAAGGTAAACCAAATCGGAGCGACCACCTTACAAGAAATAAGACAATGCATGGTAAACTCTTTAACCTCTTTGCATAAATGGTAGAGATCAACTATAGAGATGTGCCTTTTCAATAAATTTTCCTTAATAGACAAGGCCTCTTTGTATACACACAAAATAAAATGCTTAACTTTTGGGGAAAAGGAGAGGAAATATATTGATTTGATCGAGAAAATACCTTTCTTATCATAATTCAAAACAATTTATCAGGCTGATTGGATAGGGAGAGGTGGTACAAAGGATCAGGCGTTCCTCCTTACTGGAGATGAAAGAGCTAATGGGACTAAGATTCCATTTCCTAGAACATGGATCAATGAACTGATTAATGGATTGAAAAGGGAAGGAATTAGGAGGAGATGAGGAAAGTCTAAAACCAGGGGCATTAGGAATCCATAGGTCATTCAAAATATTGATATTATTACCATTACACATCTTCTAAATAAGCCCTTTAGAGAGGAGATCCTTGCCTCTCAAAATGTTCTTCCATGCTCAAGAACTATTGTTTTTGAATTTGGTTAGCCAAGATTGAGCTTCTAGGAAAATAAAGGGATTTAAAAAATCTAACCCAAAGAGCATTCAGATTATAAAGGATCCTCTAGGCTTATTTGGTAAGAAGGGAACGATTGAAATTATGAAGATCCCAAAATTCCAATCCACCCTCCTTTTTTCTACTTTGGAGCTTATCTCAAGCCACCCAATTGATTTTTTTTTTCATTTTTTCCACTACCCTACCAAAATTTACGTCGAATAAACTTGATAGAATTGCATATGGATTTAGGGATGATGAAGTATGACATAACATATGAAGGTATATCAGTGACAACGAATTTGAGAAGAATTTCTTTGCCAGCTTGGGAAAGAAGCTTCCCCTTCCACCTCTAAATTCTGAGTCTAGCTTTATCTTCAATGTAGGAAAATAGAGAGATCTTGCCTTTACCAATGGAGGAGGGGAGAACAAAAGAGGGACCAAGACATTGGCTTGTTTGATCTTTAGAATACCTTGAATGATTCTCTTGAAGTGCCTAGAGATGTTTTGGATAAATATGTAAAGTCCATATTGCCAATTTCATTTATTAGACTTGTTGTATAGGGATGCTTGTAAATTTGTAAAATATAATCGTGTGTGCAAAGACCGTCTTCAAGATTGGGAAATCCTCAAGCTCTTCAAAAGCTTTAAGAAGTACCAAGTCCAAGGCATAAGTTCTCAAATGAAGCCTCAAGCATGTCTTGCATCATGTGCCAACCTTGGTATGAAAAGGTTTGTGTCGATGGTTGCCCAAATTCCAAAGACCAGTGGTATTAAGCCCCTCGTAGAGTAGAAGACCTTAAGAGTTTAAAACAATAGACTTAGGAATTTCAAAATATGGTTTTAAATTTATCCTAATTAATGACTTGGCTAGATGCCTCACTGAACAACTGTAGACAATCTTTAATTTGGATAACCTCTCTAGTATTAACTCTCGAGAAGATATAGCAATCATCAACAAAGAGAAGATGAGACTAGCAGGACTTGAGGGTTTAACTTTAATTCCCAAGATATTGCTATTCCTTTCAAGGTCAATCAGAGAGGCAGAGAGACCCTCAACATAAAGTAGAAATAAGAAACAAGAGAAGGGGTCCCTTTGTCGAAGGTCTCTAGATAGGATATCTCCTTGCTAAGGGAACCATTAATGAGGATTTTATAAGAGACCGAAATCATACACTCCCTAAGCCAACATCTCCAACTAGAATTAAAACCCATTTTTTTTATCATAGAGTTAATTAAATCTCATTCAACCATCTACATTATTAGTTCTAAAGAAGTAATCATTGCAACTTCCTACATAGACTTAACAACTATTCTTAGCCTTTAAGTAGCATTCAAGTCAAATGTGTTATTGTTCCACCAATAATTTTGTAACTAAAAATAAGGGCTGATTTTGTTGGACTCAGTTATTCATTGAATGCACCCAAAAACAGAGCAAGACACGTATATCATACAATGCCAGCAAACAAAAAATCAAGATGAAAGCAAATTGCAGAAGAAGTAAGAATAACAAAGCACCCAAAAAGTTTTTACTTGGTTTGGCAATAGTCTGCTCCACGGTGCTTATGCAAAAACAATCCACTACAATTGATAAGAATACAAGATAACGAGGATAATACAAGAATCAACACACTTAATGGAATGATCATAGGCTGTAATAACTCAATAGATCACAAATAGAGCACACTAAAGGATAATTTTCTTTATTTGTTTTCTTCTCTATTCTTATCTTTGATTTGTTTTCTTGATCTTTCTCCTCTCTCTCTCTCTCTCTCTCTCTCTCTCTCTCTCTTTCACTCTCTCTCTCTCGCTTGCTTCTCTACTACAGATTTATAGAAGTTGAGGAGACGACCATTTTGTGGGAGGAGAAGATTGTTGAAGCTGGGTTTCTCTATTCTGTTTGACCTTCTTTTCTCTCCCAACAAGAAGTTGCAAGAATTACAAAGAAAGAGGGAAGGGCAGCTGCTTAGAGACATCCATTAATGGACTAGAGTTACACTTCCTAGGAGAGTTACTATTGAGATTGAACTTCCTTTAGGTTTCATATCATTGAGACTGGTTCTTCCTTGATCTCCTTCCTTTCTTGCTAATGAAACAAATATATCTCAAAACACCGGCAAATGGAAGACCTGCAGTGACCATAGAAAGTTTTCAAAGAACAAGAAATATCTTTCATAAAAGAGGGAAAAACGAAAGAGGGATGGTTGGGAAAATGATCTCAACTGTTGGATGGATTGGATTTTCAACCATTGGATCTATGGAGGTTCAAAGCTAATCTAACAATACTACCTTAGGAAAGGTTAGGTTTGGGTCAGGTCTTTTATGGTTTGTGTTAAGAAGAGTTTGAAAAAAGGTCAATTAAAACTTGGAGTTACCATGTTGGGCTGGTGGGTCTTATTATAAAGGCAGTTTACGTTAGTTCGATTGTGTCAGTTTTGGTTTTAGTTTGATGAATGACAGAGAATCAAAAAAATTCCTTCTTGCATCCTTAAATTCTATTTCCAAAACCATCTCCTCCAAATTAGACAAATATTCCATGATGAACATTTTCAACTTGAATAATATTCTATTGATCACCACAGCTACCACCAAACCCACAAGAAAATCACTATCAATGTATATGACCTCATCCATCCCACTTAACTTGAATACTTCAAGGTTGGTAGATAGCGTCCCAATAGTAAGAAGAATTGTTTACAGTTGTTGCCTCGATATAAATATAAATAGAGTAGAATAGGGAACACCTAGTCACTATCCCTTACCATCAAAATTAGGAGCTTAATATTTGGGTGCTAATGTAATCCCAGATATTTTATGTTTGGATGTAGCTAGAGACCTTCAAGCATGCTCTCCATCCTCTATCATGTTTTTTCCATCATCACCATCAAAACATAAATTCAGACCACAATTGTTGCATATTCTTCAACTAAGCTTCATTAGCCACATTTCCATTTCCCACCCCCCAACACTCTTATTCCCATGCAACCTTGGAAAGGTTTGACGTCTTCTTGTTCTCCAATCTTACATCTTTCTCTGTTCACACAACCCCCACCTATAATGAGTTATTTTCCTTTGCATTTTCCAATTCCTTATGATACGTAGCTTAAATTATGGGTATCACCAAGCATAAGATGTCTCAAGGTAACTAATATCTCATTACCAAAAAAAAAAAAAGCTAATCTCTCAAACCCTTTAGGAAGTTTATAAAGGCAAAAACACTCCTCAAAGTTTCAAAGTGTTAGCATAGCCAATATTATCCTTATATACTATCTAATGGATTTGAGCCAAAACCATGATCAATACAATAAACAACTTAGAAATAATGAAATCAACAAACACACACATAAGATGAGGATTTTTACATGTTGGAAGATTACCGTTCTTGAACATTAAAATTAATAAAATTCATTGATCAACATACATATCAAAATATGTTTTCTCATGATCACCATATGAATCTCTGAGATCTATTCATTAAGGAAGTTTGGAATTACCTAATCAATCAACCGGACACAAGAATCTAATCTGATCAGGTCTTCAAAGTCTCAACACTTGCTCCTGAGTTCTCTGCACTTCTCCCACCTCCAAAATTGTTATAGGACCATATCTAAACATGGGTAACCCTATATATAAGGATAAGGAGAGGTCAAATAAACCCTAGGGGGTGTAGGATCCTTATGGGATTCT
>JAOXJP010187880.1:0-12315 GCA_025762735.1 Platanus orientalis | reverse complement strand
GCCTGGCCCGAAGCCCGAACTTATATATATATATATATATATATATATATATATAGATATGTGTGTGTGTGTGTGTGCGCATCCAAATGGTAGAATTCAATTATGTAGAATTGGAATTACAAGGCCAATTCCATTTCTGTGAATCCAAATGCACCCTAAATGAAACATGTTTCTTGTGTCAACTACTTAAAAGGCTATTATATGTTTAGAGAATTCTCAGATGCCCAAGTCCTTACCCAATTAGTGGAGCTGTCAATTGGTCTGTGCTCGGTCGGGCCGAGGTCAGTCCAAACTCAGCCCAAAATGTTTTACATGCGTCCAAACCTGACCCAAGGTAGCAGCCCGAACTCAGCCTGTTTTAAAACAACGAGTTTTGGGCCGAGTTCGGGCTGCCTAAACTAAAACACTTCCCTTAATCGTTGGACTGATTTTAGGCTCATAATTGCCCTTTAAATGCATATTGCATGGTCTTTTTGAATAGGTGGTACATTGAACTATTTGATAATGATAAATTTTTTATAAATATATAGATCCCAAAAAAAATAAAAATACAAGCCTAATATCAACATCCAACTAAAAATGTTATTTGTTATTTACTCGGACCATGCCATATCAGTTATCGGCTTGAAATTGAACTTGCTTGAACTCTGCTTCGGGCCTAAAAGTTGGGCCCAAACTCAATCCATCCCAAAGTTAGGTTGGCCCAACCCGAATATTTTTCGGGTCGAACATGTCAAGCTTTGGGCCAACCTAGACCAATTGACAGCCGTACCAATTAGGTCTTAGCCCTCCATTCTAGATAATGATCCAATCATCATCAATAAACTATTCTTGTTGATAATAGAAGGCCACAATTAAAAGAATCTAAAAAATGGTTATGAGAATTAGAAATTCATTTGAGTGTAGCTGTTACAAGAAAAAAAAATGTTTTTGAACTAAAGTTAACTATGCATGTTAGACGGATGCAAATTTTCGTGTAGTGTCCATTGATTAACACAGAATTACATTGAAGTAATTTTTGTTTAAAATGTTTTGAAAATCGGTCCGTTGATTAACACAAATTAGATTTTAACTACGTAAATATTTTGGAATAAATGAATCAAACATATATCAATGCCCTCAGGATCTAGTAAAACCCTACATGAACAAACAAGGTCCGAATGGCATAGGGGGCGGGCACATCAATGCCAACAAGTGAAAAGCGGTCCAAAAAGTGTAAATCTATTTTTTCGGTGCTGATGTGTCCGCCCTTGACACCAGTTGGACCTTGTTTGTTCATGAAGGGTTCATACCTAATCCCAGCCATATATTAATTTGATCAGAATCAATTCTCAATTGGAACTATTTCCTAAAATTCATAACTAAACATGTAACACCCTTGAACCCGAACTGGGATATAGTTTCGTATCGCCCCGGATTCGGGTTCATTACTTTTCAAAAATTCGATAATCCACATAAGATTAACCCAAAACATGGGCCCATTAGTCAGATCCAATACAATCCACATAGTTCTCGTTAATTTTCCTTAAGCCCATTTAGTCCGATAATCACATTTCAATAATTGTGGAAGCGTATTCAATATTCACTAATCTCATACACATTTAGTTTGATAAAAGTGCAGAAGTGTAATCCAAAATCCACTAAGATCGTAATAGCCCATAATTATTAAATCAAAAGAGAGATTTCACTAGGGTGCCATTTCACCCAAATATACAAATGAAACATTTACTAGTTTGAAAATATGATCCCAACACAAATGGGGGATTCCAAAATATGTTCAAAATAAGGATACAAAAACGAAAGAAAGCTATAGATGCCATAGCAAATCCCTCGGGTGGAGGGCCTGCAAAAATAACCAGTTTAAAAAATAAATGGTTAGGTTAGTCTTAACCTGTAAGAAATTTAGCAAACTATAAATAATTTGAAATAAAGCACACACCTAAACACTAGCATGTTCAAAGGTCAATACAAGCTAAACAGATATCGAAGTAGAAATCACAATTATGTTAGTACAAAATATCAATAGTCACATGTCTAACAGAAGCCAATTGTTTAATATAAAGATCTAAGTTCAAATAATAATCAATGTGAAGGTCAAAGCTCACAAATTCAATGACATATGTTAGTCTCGAGAGATCCAATGTTCTATGATTTCGGAGTGTTCAAAGTTTGATGTTCAAAGTGTTCGGAATCTACATGGTTCGCAATATTCAGATATTAAATATTCAGAGTTCAAAGATTCAAAGTGTTTTGAGTTCGATGTTCAAAGTGTTCAGAGTTCACAACGTTCAATATTCGAAGGAGTTCAAAGTTCAATATCCGAAACATCAAAATGACACACTTAGCCCGGTGTCAAGGCCCACATGATCAAAAGGCTCAAAGTCCAAAAGGGTTCACATCAATAAGTTTAAAGGTCCATATAGTTTCACATATCTCTGAGTGCTCGTATACAACCCTACGAGTAGGGTTCAATGTCTCTAAATGCTTATATACAACCCTATGAGTGAGACTCATATATCTCCGAGTGCTCACATATAGCCTTATAAGTCGGGCTTATATATCTATAAGTGCTCGCATATGGCCTTACGAGTGTGGCTTACATATCTCCGAGTGCTCATATATTGCCCTATGGGTGGGGCTTACATATCTCCAAGTGCTTGCATACAACCCTACGAGTGGGGCTCACATATATCTGAGTGCTCACATATCACCCTATGAGTGGGGCCCACATAGTTCATATATTCAAAATCCAAAAAGGGGTCCACATCAATAAATCTAAAGGTCCATATGGTTTCAATAATCGAAATGTTTCTATAATGTGTAAAGCATTCGTAAACATCACATTTCCATAAACCAATCATTTCAAGGGCACATGATTCACTTAGATTCAATGTTAGTGTACAATTTGATATTCATAAGTTTAAAGTCACGATGATTTACTAAGATGTCTCATAGAGTCAATGATTCAAACATGTAATGGGATTTGAAGGTTCACATGGTTCACATAATCCCATAAGTGGCATAGAGTTTAATAGATTCAATGGGTTCAATATATTTTCATAGAAATTAATAATTTCACATGTATTCCAATGAATCAAATCATAGAGATCAACAAATATTACTTTTAGTGTTCCAAACAAAAGGCAAGATATGATTACATTTCAACTTAATCACAAATATAATAGATCTTGAAAGATTCACAACTTCACACATATTTTCAAAGATTCACATGGAAAAAATTCATATTTCACATGTTCTAAAAGATTCCTTAAAGGAGATCAGTCCATACAATGTCTAAGATCGATAATCTTTCATGAAATAGGTGTAGATCTAAAGATAAAAAAAATATTCAATGGTTCAAAGTATAGATCTACAGAATTTTCAAAGATTCCTATAAGAGAAAAGTCATTCCAAGCATAAGGAGCATGATGATTTACTAAATAAGCTAGAAAATCAAAGATAAAATATGTTTTAAAGGATTGAATTCAAATAATTCCAACAATCTCAGGGAATTCTATGTATAGCATCACAAAATCTGAAACCACAAGAGAGATTTACCTCAAATCATCCATAGTAAGCAAGGTTCACCTAGTAGAGAAGCCTATATTCTTGTAGTAATAAGGTTTAATGGCTTAGAGCATGGGTTTTCATATACTTGCAAAGATTCCAAAAAGTTTCCACAAAAATCAAAGAAGTTCAAAGAGAGTTTACATCATCAAATTCATAGTAAGCAAAATTTCTTACAAAATAAACTTCAATCCAAAGTTTAAAGAGTTTGATTAAGACTTCCAAGCATTTCAGAGATTTCAAAAGATTCACATACAAACTCTAAAGATCAAAGATGAATGTACATCATCAAATCCATAGTAAGCTAGATGTTCTTACCAAAGCACAAATCCAAGGCTTCGATAGTTCTAACATTAGAAGAATGAAACTAGGAGGTTCTAGTAGAAAAACAAGCTAATTTAGAAGAATTTTCATGGTTGGAAGTGGAACTTATCCAATTGGGGAAGAACTCCAACTTTCTTCTCTAAAACTCTCTAATCCTTATCCCTTTTGTTCCAAAATGGTCTAATGACCTAAATGAGGTATTATAAGGGTTTTCTTAACATATTTCTAGGGTTTTGGGTCAAATTGGGGGGTTTCACACTCCCCAAAATGAAGAAAAATTGAATTGACTTCAAAAAAATAAAATCTAGGTCAATTCGGATCAATCTGGAGGGTGTCAAATCAATCTGAAGGGGTATCGGATTGATCCGTAAGGGTACCAAATCAATCTAGTACTATTCTAGACAAAATTTTGTAGATCTATGAGAGGTCGGATTGATCCGTTAAGTTCGGATCCATCTAGCATGGGTCAAATCCATCCGGATGCCTTTTTCCATATTTAACCCCTTCGCACTAAAATGGCCATAACTTCTTCTAGAAAACTCTTTTTTGAAAATAATTTATTGGGTTGGAAACTAACTTCAATAGATTTCTATGAGTGTATATATTGTACCCTAATTCACTCAGAGTTAGTACAGGTGGGCCTGGGGAGTTACCCCAAATATGTGGGCCTATTATCACAGATACATTGTAGGAAAATGGGAATAACTTCCTCTAAGAGAATCCTATTCGCAAACCGTTTTTTTTTTTTTGGAAAGTTAACTCCAAGATATTTCTAAACATATATGGATTTCCCCCCAGTTATCTCTAGGTTTGTATAGATTTTCATGTGAAATTACCCTAAAACACACTTGGGGCAGTTTTCAAAATCAATTGGTTCAAGGTCAAACTTGGGCTCTACACTTCTAACTTGGTCCAAGGGTTCATAAACCAACCTAAGGTCTGTCTAGAATATGTGTGATGATAATTTTGACCTTCTGGGGGTAAAATTACAATTTTATCCTTTTAGTACAAAACGGAGCATTACACCTAAACTTCCATAAAAGTAAAAATTTAGGCATACAGCCTATGATGGGCCCCACAGAGGATTTCAATAAAAGTGAGGCATGTTGCTTCACTTATAGGGGGGTTTACAACTCCCCTAGGCTTTCTAGGCTTTTCTATGATGAGGGAAAACACACTTGACAAATTTCCAGGCTCTACGCCTGAACTTAATTAAGTATGCCTAAACTTCCACAGAAGTGAAGATTCAAGAGTACAACCATTGATGGGCCCCATAAAGACCTTTAATAGAACCCAGGGCCTGGATCTTCTTCATAAATGATTTTTAAAGTCTGAGGGGTCTGGTGGATCCACTCGACACTTGGGGATAGAGGTACAAAGGTGGGGTCTACTCAGGGCCAGTATGCCTGAAATTAGGCTGTACGCTTGAATTTCAGGGGTATGCCTAAATTTTCACAGGAGTGGAAATTCAATAGTACAGGCTCTGGGCAGCAGTCTAGAGCTGCATTTTTCGTATTTCTCTACCACTTCCCAAGGTCAACTAGGCCTGGAATTTTTTAGGGAGCTAGGTTAGGACCCTAGACACCTCTTTAAAAAAATCTCAACCTCAATTTCCAAGGGTAAACCCCACTTTGGATTTTCCAAAATGGGTGGATTTTGTGCAAATTAACACAAGCCCCTATGACATCCAAGGGTTGTGGAACCCATTCCGAGGGCTACACACATGGGTTGAGCCCAAATTTGGCCTGGAACCTTTTGACAAAATCACAAGATTACTCGAAAACAACGTACATCAAAGAAACATACAAATTAGAGGAAAATTACTTCTATAAAATGAATTACATAATTTAGTACATAATAGAAACAACAGAAAGTTAATTAAAATAAAATATCCTGTAAAATACTGAAACTACAATGAAATGAGCTACAAAAATTGCTTTGAGTATGTAAATTAGTTAGATAATAAGAAAAATAAGAATCATTTGAAAATAAGCTTTATGAACAGAATTAAAATTCATAGACTCCTCACTGCTCAGTCTGGACAGTGTGGAAACACACTTGCATAGTGAGCAAGTGGGGGCCCTTCTGGGAATGATATGATAGTGACTTATAGTCCAAATTTGATCTCCTAACTCCTCCAATTGGAGAATTTGTGGTCTCACACCCTTAACTACTTAAAAATAAAACATAAAGAGGGGAGACAAGCAGTCTCCCCTATGTCCCACCATGGGGTTTCTTTAAGGGGTCCAGGGAAGGGCTCATTACAGCAAGGAGGATCTAAAAAAATAAAAGGGGGAGGGGACCCACCTAAGGTTGAGGCTTTTCTTCCCTTTTTCTTTTCTTTTTCTTTTCTTTCTTTCTTTTCTTTTTCTTTCTTTTTCTCTTTCTCTTTCTTTTCTTTCTTTCTTTTCTCTCTCTTTTTTTCTTATATAAATCTTCTTTAAAAAAAGCTCCTTCTCATCCAATTTTAGGGGGTTCTATAGGTGGAGCCAATGATGGGGAGTATGGCATGTATGATGAAGTGAAGTGGGTCCCTCCTCAACATGTTGTGGAGAGTGAGCCACTTGAAGGGGTAGGGTGGAGGCTTCTCAGCCATATGTGAGGTGTTCTAGAAGTTCTCTCTCTAATAGCTAAGGGGTGAGGGTGTGTTGGATGGAGGACATGTGGCAAAGGGGGGCAAATGGAGGGTTACTATAAGGAGGTGGGAAAATGAAGGGCTAGGATAAGTGATTAGGTTTTAGGTTTCTAAAGGCTAATCCTAGCTCTTAATGAGGAGAGGGGTTAGATGTGTGACATGTGGCAAGGGGGAGGAGATGAAGGGTTGAGATGGGGAAGTGGAAAAATGAAGGGTTAGATGTGACTTATTAGGACTAGTGGTGGAGAATGGGCCACTTTAAGTGGAGGCTTTCTAGCCACATGTGGGGTGGTCTAGAGGTCCTCCTCCTATTGGCTAAAAGTGAGAGTAGCGTAGATGTGGGACATGTGGCAAAGGCGGTGAAATGGAAGGTTGAGATAAAGAGGTGGGAAAATAGAGTGTTAGGATAAGTGATTGAATTTTAGGGTTTCTAAGGGCTAATCCTAACCCTTAGTCATGAGAGAGGGGTGGCTGTGTGCCATGTGGCATGAGGGAAGAGATAAAGGATTAACATTGTTAATATAAATTGTTAATTCCATAATTTGTAAAACACATGGGGTGGTAGATTATGTATGGCATGAGCACATTGCATATCTTAGTCATGTCTGTAATCATCAAGTGATTGGATTCCAAGAAGGAAGACAAGTTCTAAGCACTTGAAGTTGAGGATGGATCCATTCCCAAGTTGCCAAGGTTCAAAGTCTTGAAGACCCAAGGTTCATCAAGCTCAAGGAAAGGGTTGTAAAGGTATATAGTATAATAGACATAGGTTAAAAAGAACAAAAGTCCTTTACACATCCTTATGGACCAACCCATGCCACCTACATAGGTTTCCAAGTGAGTGGGAGTAGGTTTAAGCCTCATTGGTAGAAAAATAGGGGAATCGGACCGATCCAGAGGGTGTTGGATCAATTTTCACATATCTGCTACTTACCGGATAGATTCAGCAAGGCTCAAGTGTCTCAGACTGAGACACCAGATCAATCCAGGGATGCTAGATCTATCCGTGTGGATTAATCTGACATAGCTGGATCGATCCATGCGGATCAATCCGATATAGCCGGATCGATCTGTCATCGCAAAATTTAAAAAAAAAAAAATAAGATCAACGTCTGCAATTTTTTGACCATCAAGGTAGATGCCATATCAAGGGTGCATGACTGTGCTCATCCCTTATAAGTATGAGAGAGGCTCAAATGAGCTCTCTAACTCACAAAATTACATTAAACACAAAAAAGAAGAGAGAGCTAAGGCACTTACACCTCCCAACTACCAAATGCTCAAGCTAATGAGCATTGATTGAAGATCAAAGAGCCATTAACTGCTTCCTCAACACTCTACACTTAAAGAACAAGAAGAGGGAAGCAAGGTGAAGGGTTTAATCCCAAGAAAACCCTTGTGAGAAGTTCCAAGAAGCAAAGAGGCACTCTTAGAAGCTTGGTGGAACACATTGGCACACTAGCTCAACAAAGGAGCAACCAGCTTCATGTACAACAAGCAATACATAAGCCTAGTGAAGTTACTTGTATTGAATTCTATTTACTTTGAGACTTTAGCACCCGCTAGAGACACTGGGTGTAGACCATAACACTACCGTCGGGGACACCAGTAGTGTAAACCATACCCGTTGGAGACACTAGGTATAGACTGCTCCTGACGGAGACACTGGGAGTAAAGTTTACTCTTGCAAGTAGTGGGTTTTATAATTTTAACCTTGATTGTAATATACTTCAATCTAAATAAAATTTAGTAGCTCCGTTGTGAGCTTTGAGAGTTGATGTAGGCCCAAGTGCCAAACCATTATAGATATTGTGTTGTGTGCTTATTTGTGGTGTGATTTGTCTCTCCTCTCTATCTATACATGGTATGTTTATCATTTTATATATGATCATGTTTGCAATTAAGTAGAAACGTAAATTAATTGAAAGATCAAATTTACACATTGTCATTGCATTGCACTCGTAATTATAATAATTGAATTATATTTTAAAGTACATCAAATTCCAAGAACCATCATAACATCTAAAATTAGAATTTTAATTGGGGTTAAGTTTGAAATAATTTTTAGAAATCCTATTCACCCCCCTCTAGGATAAACAACCTCTCAACTGGTATTAGAGCAAGGTTGCTCTTACTCGGTCTACCAACCGGAGTGGAAAGATCCAATTCCTAGAGTTAAAAACAAAATGGTCAATCCAGAAGAAGCGTACTCAACCACAAAACCTCATTCTTTGATGGGAATAACTATCCTTATTGGAAAATCCATATGAGTACTTATCTACAAGCTATGGGCCTATCTGTGTGGTTGTCAATCCAACAAGGTTAAAAAAGACCCACAACACCAGAAAGTGAGTGGGAAGAAACCCAAAGGAAGACTCACACTGCAAACTACAAGGCCTTAAATGCTATTTTTTGTGCAATGAATCAAAACGAGTTTAGAAGAATTTGCTCACTCACCTTAGCTAAGGAAGCATGGGATTTACTAGAAGTAACCTATGAAGGAACTAGTGTGGTAAAGAAGTCAAAACTTCAAATGCTTACCACTAAGTTTGAGGAATTTAGGATGAAAGAAGATGAACAATTCATTGCCTTCTATTCTAAGCTACAAGACCTTGTGAACACCAAGGCAGGTCTTGGAGATCCTCTTAAATTGGAAACCATAGTAAGGGAGATACTTAGATCGCTTCTGGAAAGGTTTAGGTCCAAAGTTATTGCTATAGAGAAAAACATGGACATAGACACCTTAATCGTAGAAGAACTTGTAGGGTCTCTACAAACCTTCAAAATGACACTCAAGTCAAGTGCTAAAAAAAGGGAATAACTCTCAAGGTGGAGAAGCTATATAGCCAGGATGAAAACTTTGATGATGAAGTAGCATTCGTCACAAAAGGCATTAAGAAATTTTACAAGAAAAATGCTAAAAATTTTAGAAGAAAAATTCCTAGTAGAAAACCTAAGGATTCATCAAGGAGAAAAGAGGTCTCCAAAGATGAAGTCATTTGCTATGAATGCAAAGGGCATGGTCACTTTGCCTCTGATTATGCCAATAAAAAATCAAAATCTAAAGACAAATACAAGAAGGCTATGGCAGCCACTTGGGACAATGACACCGATGAATCAGAAAAAGAGTCATCTAGCAATGAAAATGAATTTTCACAAAGTGTTGTTGCATTTGTAGCTTTCACCAATGATTCCAACAACAAATCAAGTAGTGAAAGTGAGCTTCAAGAGGCTTTTGAGAAGCTCTTTGAAGAGAGCTCCTCTTTAGAAAAGATAGTCACTCACCTTAGAAAAGAAAATAAAGAATTATCTCTTAAATTAAGTAAGAAAAGTGATGACTATTCAAAATATGTGGAGTTACTTGAAACTAACTCCAATCTTCTAGAAGAGAACCTAAGACTTAGAAAAACAATCAAACAATTAAAGTCAAACTCCATAGGTTCTATATTAGAAGAAGAGAATCAAGCCCTTAAGCAAAATGTAAACTCTTTGGACTTACGACTCAAAGATCTAGGATTAATTCTCAATGTAGAAAAAGAAAGTAGAAAAGTGGAAAAGAGAAAACTCATTGAAGAAAAAGAAATCCTAGAGAAAAAGATTCTAGAAAGAAATGTTGACACAAGTAATTGTAGAATACTTGAATTAGAAGAAAAGATCAAAATCCTTGAAACTGAAAAAGTTGAAGCCTATGACGATATACTTGATCTTGAAGGACAAGTTAATAACTTAAATTAAAGAAACAAATGGTTGAACTTAACTTGTGCCCAATTGACTAAGAAGTCTCTAGACTATCTCAAGCAAATTAAAGAGCTTGAGGAAGACAAGAGAAAGTCAATCTCTATGATTTCCCAAGGAAACTCTAAATTTGAGAAGATGTTAACCATGGGAAAAGAGAGTGGTGATAGAAGTGATCTTGGATACAATTCTACAAGCACTTCTACTCATAACAAGGATCAACCAAGTGTTTTTGTAAAAGGCAAAGGGAAGTCTCAAGCCCCTATTCAACCCTAAAAGCAAAAACCTTGGACAAATAGTGAGAGACAAAAAAGAAAGAAACCTATCACTTATAAAGGCCAAATCTCAACTAAAAAACATGGAGAAGTTAGGCAAGTACCTTATTAAAAGAAACAAGTTTTTCACAATAGACAAAAACCTTCCTACAAAGGGAAGTCCATAGATACATCTCAAGCCTCAACTTCAAAATCTAAGATGTTCTATGAGAAGAAAGCACCCTTTTCCTCCAAGAACAATGTCCCTAATTACAATATAAAAATGAAAGATTCTTGAAAAAACAAATTTCAAGCCTCTTCATCTAGAACCCCCCCAATCACTTGCTATTATTATGGCTTGATTGGTCATATGAAAGTGGAGTATAGAAAAAAGATAAATGATTAAAAAGCTCAATCCTATCAACTAAATAGAAAAACATCAAGAAAAGAAAATCTAAGGAAAAGAGCTTACTTTCAAAAGGTTGAACAAGATAACCTAAAAAAGAAGAAGAAATTGACCAAATCTAAAATATTGCAAACTAGACAAATTTGGGTCAATAAGAGAGAATTAAAATGTCTTGTGGTCCACGTCACTCTTAAGACAGGAAATACCTCACATTAGTGTCTAAAGACCTCAATTCTAATTTTTTTTATCTCTTATTTTAATTTCTCATTTTCATTTGAGAGATTATAATTTATTTTAAGCAACTCATCCTTCTCATCTAAACATTTAGAAAGGTTTAGTTCCATGAAATAAGTTTTTCCTTCTAACTCTTTTAACTATTCATTTTCTTGAGTTAGTGTATTGTTTTCTTTCATTAGAGACTTGACGGTCTTCCCTAACTCTATATTTTTTTCATAGAGTTTGTTGAAGGCATATTGGATGTCCTCTTCATCCCCGCCTTCTTCTTCATCACTTTTGGATTCACTTACAAGTGAATCCTTTGGAAACCCACAAGCCATGAAAGCTTGAACTTCACGTGAAGATCTTTTTCACTACTTTGGGATTCACATTCCAACTCATCCAAGTCATCCCAAGTGGCTATCATTGCTTTCTTTTTGTATTTTTCTAAGTGTTTTGGACATTTCATAGCAAGGTGACCAAAACTATCACATTCATCACATTTTGGTTCTTCCTTAAGAACTTCATTCCTCCTAATGTGTTTGCTTTTTTAAGAAGGGTTCTTCCTATAGCCATTATGAAAATTTTCCAACCTTTGGAGAATTTTGCTATGCTGCTCATCAGAGTCCTCATCTAAGAATGGGGAGTTCTTAGTAGAATATGATTCTTCCAAGTAGATCATTTAAGAGTTCCTCTAGGTATAGAGATCTTTGACTTTGGTTGTTAAGCCCAATAAGAGCAACCTTGCTCTGATACTAATTGTTAGTCCTTAGAGGGGGGGTGAATAGGATATCTATAATTTTTTTGGTTCTTTGTAAATGTTATTCAATCCTCTTTTGATTTACTTAGTTTTATTTTAATGTGCAACAGAAATTCTTTCACTTAAGTAAATCTCTTTTCTATGAACTTATCATAGACCACGAGGCTCTGTCATGCACATTAGTGTTACCTATAGTAGAGCGGGAGCAAGATTGATAAGTTCCCTAAGGTTGTTTGATTAATCCTTTTGTATTAACCTTAGTTAGAATCACTTTCAATTACCTTACAATATGATCACTTAAATTTAATACTTAAAGTGAAGTCCTAAAGTGATCTATAAACAATGAATTGCAAATTCAATATACTTTACAAGATGTTCAATTGAACTTAAATGATAGATTAACCAATTTGCAAATTCA
>JAOXJP010187869.1:0-12315 GCA_025762735.1 Platanus orientalis | reverse complement strand
AGAATGAGCTAGCTGATAAGCTAGCTAATTGGGGGGTCATTTCTCATTCGTGTTTTGTTGAGAATTGGCTCTCGGAGGGCCGCTTGTAGGGTGGCCCCCGTTGTTGTTGTATCGTTATTTCTTTTCTTCCTCAAAATAAAATTATTTGTCATATTTTTCTTCTTTTTTCTTCTTCTTTTTCTTCTTCTTTTTCTTCCTTCTCTTAAAACTTCCATTAAAGAACCTTCACTTTTATGAAATTCTTTGATTTAACTCATCAAATCTTATCGGAATTTCACGAAATTTTAACCATACGACCCTAGCACATGTTAGAAACGACCATAAAAATTTCAGAATTTTCCGACGCATGCATTTTGGTAATTTTTGGACTTTTTGTCCAAAATTACTGAAATACCATTTCTTGGGTCTTTTTCCTTTTTTTCTTCTTTTCATTCTATATTCTTCTAAACTCAGTTTCTGTGATTCTATTATCTATTTCCTCTTATTTTGGGGCCACTTGAAGTGCTAAATTCAAGTCTTGAAAACTTTTGCTTCCGCATTTTAAATGTAACCATTGTTTGAGGCTTTGGAAAATTATTCTACAAAATATTTTTGGTATCTTCTCCCTTGTCCTGCATCAGGTCCAACCTAATATTTAGAAGAAGTTGACTCCCCACAATATTAGCACCTTAAAGGAAACTCATCAAATGGTGCAAGAGTTAGAGAGGTACTTGAGACCATATGTCCCACAAACTTTTGATACTCGCCGTAGTGAGCCTAGACCTGTTGTACCTGATACTAGACCTCTTTTAAAAGGGGACATACTTCTAGATGCCAGTCAAGCGATTAACGGCCATCGTCTCAACTTAACAAGGGTAAGGGGATTGCTAGAAAAAAACCCAAGTAGTGGTGATCAGTCTAAGTGTTATAAGTGTAAAGGATTTAGTCACTTCGTGGCCCAGTTCCCCACAAGAAGATAAAATCTATATGTGTATGGAACAGAGGAAGATGGGGAGGGTGGTGATGTGACGGTCGAAAGAAGTCCATCAACCCAATCACCCTCCTGGTGACGAGGATCAAGAGATTGATGATGAGAGGATAGCATTTCTCAAAGGGACTTCCTATTACACTTACTCCCCAGATTCTATATCCTTGATAGTGGTGAGGTGTGTCCTCACCCATTAGAAACCAGAGGATAATTGCCATAGGACCACTATCTTCTATACCTACGACATATGTGGTGAAAAAAACTGCAAAAATATTATTAATAGCGAGAATTGCACAAATGTGGTGCCCGTTATGACTGTACAATGGCTAGCACTCTAACCTATCCCACACCCGAATCCCTACAAGGTGTCATGGGTTGATGCATCCTCTATTCCAATGTCCTAAAGGTATCAGGTCCCATTGAATTCTCTTCATATAAAGACACTATTTGGTGTGATGTTGTGCCTATGAATGTAAGCAATATCATCTTAGATAGGCTCTGGTTGTATGATTTGGATATAACACTATTTGGTCGCTCAAATACGTGCACATTTACAATTTAGGGCAAGAAGATCAAGCTTAATCCACTTATGCCTAAGTTAAACCTTGAGGCTAAGGGTTAGGTGAGTTAAGGCAAAAACGCCAAAGAGACAAAGATAAAAGCCCTGCATATCATCGGCTCGAAAGAGTTCAAGCAAGAAGTCAAAGAGGAAGCCATTTTTTTGCTTTAGCGACCAAAAAAGCTATTTCTAACTCTATTTTTTAGTGTCCTTTCGAAGCGGTACCAGACTTGAGGGAGTTTCACGATATATTTCCTAAGGACTTGCTAGATGAGCTCCCACCTATGCATGACATCCAGCATGCCATAGATCTAGAATACCAAGAAAAAAATATTCAAAATGTGGTTAAACCCATGCAAACTTTGTCATGGTGATTAATCCCCATAATTTACAAATCCGATGATACCCATGCAAACTTTGTCATGGTGATTAATCCCCATAATTTACAAATCCGATGATTCCACATAAATGGGATAGATTTATCAGATTGGCCTTCAGATTTCAACAAGAAAATTGGCGAATCAATGGGGCATATAACAAAGGACTTCAAGGATTCAAGATGAGTGTGTGGAGATTAGGAAACCAATAGCCATTCAGCCCTCTAATCCACATAACCATAAAGCACAAAAGAAGAAGAGAATACTTACCTGATCTAGAAAGCTTGATTGTCTTAGCCTCGCACCAAGTTTACACCAATCTTGGAAGCTCCAAGATCTCCAATCTCTGGATAGTTAGGTAGTAGCAGGCGTCATGAGCAATTCTAAAAGTTCTTAATTGAAAAAAAATTATATATATATATATGCCCCCAAAAAAAAACCCAAATGTCCCCCATTCCCTCCCACATAAATTAAAGCGCATCAGTGTAACGTAATAGTACAATAACATCTAAAGGTCCAAAATAAAGCATAAAAATAAACAAAACAATCCCGAGTAGCCCTCACAATGTGTCCTCAAGTGGGCCCCACATAATTTCAAGCTATTTGAACCACAACGATCTAGGTTCAATCCTCCTCCGTCGTTGGTATATTCAATAAGATACTCTGATGTCCTCATCATACGAGTTGGACGTAATGCATATGTGATTGACATTCCCTCAAACTTGGGGATCAGCTCAACATTTAATGTTGAGGATCTTGTTCCCTTTCATAGTCCAGCCTCTCCTTTTATTAACCCCTTCTCAGACCAACAGACTCCACTCACCCAGTTCCCTCAACCTACACCTTCACCTTCACCATTAGCACATAAAAAGAGGTGATAGAGGATATTCTCGATAGGCAAGGTGGCTACCAAAAGTACCTTGTCAAGTGAAAGGACTGACCGAAGACTGACAACACCTGGTTGACACAGGAGGACCTATAGAAACTGGATCCAGATATACTCAAGAGATACCATAATTTTGTTTTGCCAAAGGCGAGTTCTTCTTAACCGATGGGGGTTGATGAGGACATCAGAATACTTCATTGAATATACCAGCGACGGATGAGGATTAACCCTAGATTGTTGTGGTTAAAGTAGCATGGAGTTGTGTGGGACCCACTTGAGAACCCATTTGGAAGCTACTTAGGATTGTTTAGTTTATTTTTATGCTTTATTTTGAACCTTTTAGATGTTATTTTGTTATTATGTCATGTTAGTGCATGTTAAGTTATATCGGAGAGACATGTAAGACATTTGAGTTTTTTATGTTGCATATATATGTAGAAGAGGGGGCAGCACTACATATTGTAACCCTATTCTTTTCTAATTTTTCAAAGAAGAAAATTTAAAGAGAAGTGAAAAAAAAAAAAAAAAAAAAGGTTAGATGGTTGTGGAATTAAAGGTTGGATGGTTGTTGATTTCCCATTATCCACACCCCTCGAATCCTTGTGTTCCCTTAATCCTTATCCTATCAATTTACAAGTTGTAAGGTTGAAAACGCACCTCTAACTATTAGATCTACATTGTTTTCGTGGGATCTACAAACCTGAATTTTTCTGGTTGATCAATCCCTATGACTGGCTGTACATGGTTATTATATAACATGTGCAGAAAATTTTCTGAACATTTAATGTGACCACAGCTGGTACTAATAGACCTGATTTGAAAGCCCCATTATTCCATCAACCGGCTGCTTAAAAAAAAGAGACAGAATTGTTCTATCAATTGACCGGAATTTGCTGCTAGTGTGGCTTTGTTTACCTTTTACACTTGCTGTCCTAAATTTTCTGATTTATAAATCTGCACCTGTGATCCTATACATAAGTGTGAGTTGAAACTTCAAGCTATGGATGATTTTACATATGCTTCAGTCTGAATTCTTGCTAAGCATTTTTATAGGTTCTTGAACTATTTGTGTGGACTGTTGGATCTAAACTAATCCCCCAAATTGAACTTGGTGGAATGCAATTGATGAGTAGGAACCCAGTTAATTCACTTGTTATTTTGTGTAATTTCTTCGCACCTCTTCTAATGACATATTGTTTGCATGCATCCGGTATCAATTGATTTAATCTATCTTTTTAATACCTCATTCACAGCCATAAATCCGCCCCAAGTTGAGGCCCTGAGAAATTTTGTCATTCACTTGAAGAAATAACGTCAGATGCCGTTAGAACAAAAAACCTTATTGCTGGAATAGACAATAGAGTAGAAGATTTCAACAATCAGATTCGACGGTTAATGCAGATTTGAGGGTTAACGCCAGGAAATACAACATCTTTGCCCTAATTTCTTGTGTGTAACCGGATTTCGGATTCTTGTTGGATATCCAGTTATTTAAATGAATGCAAATGCGAATTGTGTTTTGAAAAATCCATCGAATGTCTAAACGAATTTAAATGTTGTTGAATAGAGAACAGACAAACACACTCCCAGAAAAGATGATGATTGGCAGTTTTTTAAAGTTAAAAAGTCACCATCATACCTACCAAATAAAGTTGTAACAACAACAAGAATACTATTCTTTAACTAGAAAAATATGTTATGCCATCAGTTATATAACCCAGACAATAATCTGGAAGATCCATCACAACATATGAACTGCACAAACATAAAGGCAGAGATCCATGCAATCATTAATTACTGTGCATTCAAGACATGAAAGCAAACAAGTGTTTGAGATGAACCAACCAAAACTATAACATTAGACTGTTTAAATAGCATATACAAGAAAACTATCAGCAATTTTAAGAAAACAAAACATGTATATACATCATATAGAGTTGATATAAAAAAAAAATCCAAAGGCAATGTCAGATTATACAAGTGAACCATGTGAAAACATTGTGTATACTTAACTGGTGTAACAATAGCAAGAAAATTTTGGTATACCTGCTTATTTATCCGTGCATTGCTCCAGGAACACAATGATGTTTGGACACCATCTAGAACCACGTTTTTGTCTTCAATTACTGGCCCAAAGTTTGTTCCACCACTGGAAGTGACAGGAATGAAGCCTGTTTGGAGGGACCTATACAAGAATGAATGAGAACTGTCAGCGTAGAAACAATCATTTGCAAAAATAATTCCACAGAAGTGGTTGACATACTTGATGGTATGGGATCTTATATCAGCCTGGGTATCAGTATTCACCACAGGGGTGCCAATTGGAGGCCAAGGTTGCGATATCATAGTGGAAGTAAATCCAGCTGATACTTCAATATTTGCTATTATCCGCCCATCAGTGACATTAGACTCGGAATGAAGTTTTCTTTCTGCTTCTTCAACCAATGATGTAGGAATTTTTTTTGAATTGGCGGAGACCACAGTATTTTGTGAAACAGAACGAGGTTTCCGAGGTGCCTGGCATGGAGTAATCAAGCAACACATTATTCATTACAAAGAAAATGGTATGTCACAAAGGTTGATTAGATCATAAAAAGATAGAGAAATTTTGAAAAAGTAAATTACCTTTACAACCCTAGACTTAGCCTTAATTTCCTTTTCTCTCTGTTCTCGCCGATCATTCAGCATCTGCCTCTTAGACCTCACCTCAATGAAATCATCTTCATCACTAGGAGCTTCTATGCCAGGTTGCTTGAAAACACGCACAACACCACTTTGCAGGCGGGCATCAACATCATCGTCAAAACAACTGTGTCTTTTCAGGTTTCCTTCTCCAGAGTGTGAGGTGCCAAGCACAGATGTTATCCTCTGTGTTGGTGCTTCTTTTTCTCGTCCCTTTTCCATCTTCCTTTCAGAATCAACAACACGTGAACTAATTGAATCACAAGCTGAGCTTTCCAAACTAACCATCTCCTTGGATGGTTTAACCAAAGTGATATCCTTCTTGGCCCCACTTCTCACAGATATTCCCGACATCTTCCCATTCAAATTCAGTTTTTCATCTAGCCCATTGTTAGATGAAACTACACCTTCTGTTTGCCTCCTATCAACGTGTCCCCGCACTCTAAACTCAGTACGCCGAATGTATCGTTGAGACCTCCGCTGAAACCCACTAGCATCCGTGCTAGCAGCTTCAGGAACAGGAAATGATCTCAACCCAGAATTCCTAGTATAGATAAATTTCTTTCCTTTATCACCAGATATTGGGCCTGGAGCCTTTGATCCACTCAAAATGAACTGAGATGAAGTGGATTCAGATTGCAACCGCCCTTGCGATTTTCTTTTATTAGGTATAGATCTGTAGTTCTTCTTTGCAGCCATATTGCCATGCCCTTGATCTTGGGAAATTGCATCAGGCATATTCTTTTTTTCACCAACAGAACTGCCTGCTTGATTTTGAGATGTCAGAACTACGTTCTCTGTTCCTCCTCTTGCTGGCAATACAGTCACCTCATTGCATATATTCTCATGAGATAAATCAATGAACTTTGGCACAAGGCTGGGTTGGTTATCCATCAGAACAGATGATGCTTTATCTTTCACAATGGAGTTCTGCGCAGAAGTGGCTTGATCAGCTTGATTATGAGGAGGACCTCCCTGGTTTTGATTCAATGAGTAATGAACTTGAACAGTGGGTTGAGCAAAAGACATTGATTGAGGAGCCATTGGTAAAATTCCCTGAGAGATGGGAGACGTATATCTGAGCTGACCAAACTGGAAGAGAGGAGGTTGTGGTGGATGTATTTGAGTAAGTGATGGCCCAACCTGGGGATGGAGATGGAGAGGCATCTGTATAGAACCAATCTGTATGGCTGGAACTGGAGATGGTATCAGAGAAGGGCCAGAGAACAGGCCAAACTGTAGCTTAATGGGTACTTCGGCCTGACTTGGAACTGCAGAAACACTAGACATGACTGACTGGACAGCTGGAGAAGGGAGGGCCATGATCCCAGAAGATGCTACTGGCTGCAAAACTGGTATACTAAAACTAGTAGAAGTTTCCACGTTATCCACAAAACTAGCAGATGTGCTACTGGCAGCATTCACAGGCTGGAGAACCAAATCTTGGAGTGTCTTCTCAGGATCCTCGAACGTTTTAGAAGAGCTTTCCACATTCATATTAGGGGAATCATTCTCAGGTTGAAAGCTTTGTCCATTACCAACCAACCTATCAAAAGATCCCAGTTCTTCTGCAATGCCAACAGCCATCTGTTCTATCCTAACTGCCTTTTCTCCATTCCCAGAGGTTCTTTCAAATTCATCACATCTTGGTACTCCAACTTCTACACCCTCACTGAATCCTAAGACCAACTGGCCCATCTTGTGTGATGTATCTTTCTCTTCCAAATGCAAGTCTTCAAATTCCTGAGGCAGCTCAACATTCTCATCATCTCCTTCATGCACTTCATCTTCTTCCTGGTAACCATCTTCCTCTTCATCATATTCTTCTTGCTCTTGTAATTCTTCATTGTCCTCAATAGCCCATTCATCATCTTCATCAGGAGGGACAGAACTTGAAGTTGTTATCATTTTTGCATTCACAGCCTTTGTTGCAACATGCTCATTGTCAGACAAAGGGATCTCTTTGCCTTCTACAGCAGAAGGCAATACAAGAGAATCCCCAGAGTCATCCAACTCATCATGCGAGAGATGAGTAGGTGAGCTGGGCGGACTTGAAACGGACAGTGAGGATTGTGAGTCACACCTTGGTGTGGCAGTCTTCTCCAATTTGTGCTCCTCAGGGACAGTATTTTTTTGCTGGGCTTCCATTATTTCAGACTGATCAGGCTGGTGACCACTCACATACCTTGTCTGCATGATTGGTTCATTTCTTCTTGGTGCATAGTGATAACCCATCTCAGTGTCTAGAAAAACTGAAGTACTTGGAAGTTCGGTCTCACCTCTGAAGGAACTTTTGTGCATAGAAGAAGCCAGTGACGGAGGGGGGAGAACACGAGGTTGTCTCACAGAATGCCTTGACCTCCCAAAAGGAGACCTATCAAGCTCAGAGTTCTGATAAAATCTTTCTGGATAAGGAGCATGAGAACTGCCACGAGAATGACCCTGCCCCCACCCCACATCACCAAACCTGTCAGCAGTATTCTCATGAAATTCGGAGTCAATCTCTAAGTTCCTGCTGTAAAAGTCTCCATCGCCAGAAAGGTTCCACCTATGCCCTCTCATGTGTGAAAAATCATTATCCATTATGTGAGGCTCTGAAACCCCTCCTTTGGATGCTGTCCTTGAGGACATGACTCCAACACCTCCATAGGAGCCTTTCCTAGAAAATGCTCTCCCTGCACCAAACGCATCGCGCTTTGGACTATGGTAATCATCCTGACCCTGTGGAAGGAATTTTGAGCTGTTCACATTCTCAAACTCATCCCTCCTCCATGAATTAGCAAGTCTTCCTCTCTCCAGAAAAGCAGAATTTCCATCTCTAGAATAATCAGGCCCACAAAACTCCTCAAAAAATCTATCCAAACAGGAGGAATCAGGAGACGCGGAACCAGTGAACCTTTCCACCATTCTCTCACCATCCTCCCAGTCACCGACATTTGCTACCCTGGAAACATCTTTTTCTTTCACCATTTCGACCATTCTTCCTTCCCCAACAGCAGCAGGAAACTTATCATCTTTCACTGCTTCATCCCGTCTCCTTGCAATCCTTGCCTCCAACTCCAAAAGCTTTCGTCTAGCAGCCTCTTTCCTCCTTTCATCCTCCATAAGAATCCTTTGCTTCTCCTCTTCTCTAGCCATCTTCTGCTCTTCAGCTCTTCGCACAGCCTCCAATCGCTCTTGTTCTGCTCTCCAGGCAGCCTCTCTGGCTTCTTCTTCAAGTCTTCTCCGCTGTTCTTCCTCTTCCCTAGCCAACCGCTCTCTCTCCTCCTCTTCTTTCCTTGCTAACTCCAAGGCTCTTTCCTGTTCTTCAATGATACGTTGCCGCTCCTGCTCTTGCATCTTTTGAACCCTCTCAAGTTCAGCCTCAAAAGACTCCCTGACGGGGTCATGAAAATCAGCCTGTTTAGGCACATCCTTCTTCTTCTTAAGCATCCCAACAAAACCCCCAGATAATGGATCCCGTCCGTCAAAACCAGGACTACTCCCAAAGTCTTTCAGAAATGGATCGTCATGATGTGATTTCCCACTGTTTGAGAACAAACGTTTTTCTCTACGAAAATTAAATATCGGATCATTAACAGAGAACCCCTTACCACCCACAGGAAATGAGGTTTTCGGCATCAAGCTGTTCTGTGAGACATCACCTCGGTATCCATTGGAGAGTTCACCACCATATTGGTCCCGCATATTCTGTTCAGCCCCTCTGCCACCAAATGATTCCACCACATGGTTCCCGTTCTGTCTGCTTCCTTGCCCACAACCCAAATCCCCCCTCCTGAACCTTAAATCCCGATGTCCCTTGATTCCACTGCTAAGCCCAGCCCGAGAATTGTCTCCGAAGGATGATTGATTGTATTTATTCTCCCTATTCATTTCCTGGTTCCGAATGAAAGTCCTTGCACCAACACCATTTCTTTCAACCTCAACTGCAAAGGCACTATATGCATCATTCCGGAGAGGTGATGCTCTCCATGAGCTCCCATCTCGACCTTCTCTACTAGGGGTTCTTACATCTCTGCTGTAAGCCTCCAGCCTGAGGACTTCCTTTGAAGAAATCTTCCCACCTTCATCACCACGTAGACCCCAGCCACTGGAAAGATCATCGAGGTGTGCCCGAGGCAGCACACCACCCCTGGGAATATCAAAATCTCTATTGCGAAAGGCTTCACTTCTCGAGAACCCATGATCCTTGCCTCGGTCTGGCAGACTGTGACCCGTATCACGCTCATCGTCAGCCCAATCAGATGTGTGATTCAGTCGGACAAGGGGCAGTGGACCTGGAAAGTACGCATCCTGCTTACGTGATTGCTCCACTGTGCTAGAACCACCCAACTCACGACTCACACCATCATTCTCGTTTAAGCCGTTTCCACTAGTAAGACGCGAGGATTGCATTTGCGGGCGCATGTGAAGGAGCGGCCTTGAAGTGGAACTCTCTGTCTGCTCGTCTGCTGCTTCAGGATTCACTTTATGCTTCTGCTTCTGATGCAAATTATCCTTCTGCTTCGGGGCAGGCCCAGGTGTGGCAGGCAAGGTAGCTTGCAATGAAGGGAAGTCTTCACCTCTCAAGACCACGGCCTTCTCAACCGGCGGTAAGACATGAGCAGAACCAGCTATTGGAGGTCCGACGGTGCCCGACCGGGCAGAGGGTGGCACATAAACACTGCTCCCCGTCGAGACGCCATCCGCAGAATATGAAGGCAGATCCCCTCCATCGACAGCCTGAGCTCCACCTCCTGATCTACCAAGCAAAGGGTGATCACCACCATCATCTTTCTCCTGCAATGTCGAAGGGCCCTGCTTCATCCACCCTATACCAGAAGAAGTGGGCTTGGATCCAGACGCAGAACCCCCAGCCCCAGCTGAACCGGCCCCCGATGATGAGGGATCAAAACGCTCATGCTCCTTCCTCAGCGACGGCAAATTTAAGGGGGGCGGAACTGCAAGCCTAGGTCCACCCTTCTGCGCACCCACAATCGAATTCCTTTGTCTGGAAAGAACCACCATCCCACCACCGCCGCCGCCGTGACTACCTTGCCGGACTCGACTGGCTCCGGCATTTCCCAAAGAGCTTGAAGGCTGCCCATAAGACTTATTCAGATTCACAGAAACGAACTTGCTCCCGACGCCGGGATTGGCCATTGAACGCCCAGACCCAAACCGTTACCCGTCCGACGGATGACGAGCTCCAACAAAGCATCAAAATCCAACCCTAGATTTCTACCCAAACAGTGAGAATGTAAAAAATTCCTTCAATAGATCCTTCAGCAATCCAGGGGAAAAAAATGATCAGATCAAAACCTAGAAACCTCCTCTCAAACTCCAAGCTCAAACAAGTGTCGATGAACTCGATCGCAACGAAAAAAACCGCACTAATAAATGCGACGAGACTATGAAGAACTCTGAGGATTTCCTTCGTTTTATTAGGGTTTCGGCTTCGATTGAGCTTTCAGAAATTAGAAGGAAGAGGAAAGAAAAATAAGAACGTGAAAGAAAAAGGACCAAATATAAGTGGAGAGATGTAGGTTAAGAAAGTTACCTCCTTCGGCGTACGACATAGGTTGACGTTGATAACCTGCGCTGTGGAAAGACGCGACAACCAGAAGCCCTAACCAGCGGAGAAGAAAGAGCTGTGAGAGAGAGACAGAATATGGGGGATGGCCTGAGTGTGGTAGGGCCCAAAGAAACTTCGACGAGGCCTAGCCCGCTTGCCACAGACCCAAACAATTGAGAACAAACACGGCCCAAAGACTGGAAAGATGACTTGGTTTACAAGTTTTAGTCGGGTTAAGCTTATTTTTTTGCACTTTCCAAGCCCAACTTGGCCCAATTAATTAAAGCCCCAGGATATATTCCTTTTTTGTTTTTTGGTAATCACCCAAGGTTATATCCCAGGACCTGCTTATTGAACCCAAAAAAAAATTAGCGTAGATTTATCCTGGGCTCATAGAGGGTGGGCTTAAGAGCCCATAGGTTCACTCTGGCCTATTAATATCTCTACTGAGCCTTTTCACCAACCCTCACTCCAAAAAATCAAACTGATAGAATGATCTTAAACATTTGATCTATACAATTATTTTGTCCAGTTTCTCATAATCTAATATTGTACAGTTACAAAAATAAAATTTAAATTGCAGGGGGAAATTGCATTTGATCTATATATTTCCATTTTTTATTGCTTCAAGCACTTTTTGTCTGGTCATCCAAATTAATGCAGTAAATAGCACAATTGCAACTCTCTCACCATGCTAGTTTTTGGCTTAGGCAAAATCACAATGATTATTCAAGTTAAGCCCCTTGTAGAAGTGTTAATAGTCCAGCCCTACAGGTACTTATGACACAAGATTATTGGGGCTGGCCTACCATGAGCTTGGGCATGGACTTAACTTTTGGCCTAATATGATGGACCTTGGTTTAGTTTCAGGGTCCACCAAATTAATGAATTAATTTTAGCAAAAAATAAATTTTGACAAGCCTGAAATTGATGTAATGGTCCTAGTCAGTAGTTGCTAACCTATTTCCAGATGGGCTTGGAATTTAAAAAAAAAAAAAAAAAAACAACTACAAATGGGCCAGGCCAGGGTTGGATCTCATGATATAAGTTCCAGTTGGGCGAAAACAGAGCTTAGCCTAACTCAAACCATGCCCATCAACACTCCTTACTCCCTCTTCTAACGTCTGTTTGGATGGGTGTCCCTTAATGTCTTGAACAAAAATATAAACACGATTGTTGATCCACTTTCAACAATCCAAATCCAATTGGTTTCTACTTTTTTGGACCTCATGTATTCACTTGTCGGTGCTGACGTGCCCTCCCCCTGACAGGGTGCAGAGAGGAGCAGAG
>JAOXJP010187858.1:0-12316 GCA_025762735.1 Platanus orientalis | reverse complement strand
TCAATGAATTCATGATGGTAGCAAAGTAGAAGAATTAAATCTTAACTAATACATACACAAGTCGGAATAGATTTAACTATTTATAAATAGAATCCATAATTTCATGTAATCAAGTTTTTTACCAAGGTAAAATGGAAATAAATTACTTTATGAAATAGTTGAAATCATCAAACTCACAAAGATTTAGCAAAAAGTAATGAAAATTTATTAACTCACCTAAAATGTCAACCACAAATGGAGGAAAATGTAGGAAAAAAAAGGAAATAGACCAATCAACTTGAGAACTCACTGATCCTCCATGGATTTAGTGCTTGGATGAAAGGAAACTTACCAAAATTCCACCATAAGACAACCAATATGAAGAGAAACTAAAATCTCATCTAAACTAAGGATTTTCAATGAATAAAATGACAAATTTTAAAGAATAGTATATTATGTGTGAAAACTCACAAAAATCTTATAAATTTAGTGATAAAGTGATGTGAATTCACCAAAACTTTATAAATTAACAATCAAGTGATGAAGAAACTAGAATATCAGCCAAATATATGAATAACCATGAAGAAACAATAGAATAAACAAAGGAAATAACACATCATGTATGTAAAATCACCAAAATCTCATAGATCTTAAAATCAAGTGGTGTGAACTTACCAGAACTTTATAGAATAATTATCAAGTGATGAAGAAACTAAAATATCAATTAAATAGATGAATAACCATGAAGAAACAATAGAAAAAACAAAGGGGGTAGCACATCATGTATGTAAACTCACTATATATATATATATATTTGCCTTCTTGCTTGTTCAAAGTCTCTAACCCTCCAAAAACCTTATTTCATTTGCTCCTATCATTTGTAAAAATGATGTAGAAAGAATATCAACCAGGTAGAGAATGGAAATCTAAAAAGAAAATGAGTTAAACTAGTGGATTTTCAAAATTGGGAGTGAAACTTACCTAATTGGGGAACTCTCATACTTACCTCATCATGAATCTAAACCTATCTAACACTTTTCCTTTTGGTGTAAATGAGGTCATTAGGGTTTTTTTTATTATATTTCTAAGGTTTTGGATCGAATTTGGAGGGTTTCACACACCCTAAGATGAAGAAAAATCGATTTTTGTCTCAAAAATCACAATCTGAGTCTTTTGGATCGATCCTACATCAATCCAACACAATTTTTGTACTTTTCTGAGACCCGATAGTGGCTGAATCGATCCAAACATGTTTTTCTCAACTTTTACCCCTTGCACTTTCATGCTTATAACTTTCTCTATAGAACTTAGGTATATGACTTAAATGAATTTCCATAAGTATATGGCTCATCCCCTAATTCATTCAAGATTGGTGGCGGTGGACCCGGGAAGTCACCCTAAATCTGTGGGTCTGTCAACACAGACACCTTGTGGTAAAATGGGCATAACTTCTTATAGGAAACTCGTAATTTTACACCATTTGTTTTTATAAAAAGTAGACTCCTAGATATTTCCATCAAGGTATGGCATGATCCCCAATTCTCTTGGTATTTGTGTCAGTGGGCCCGCAAAGGTATCCCAAATGCAAAATTATGATAACTTTCAAACTTGACAGGTTCGAGGCCCAACTTAGGTCTTACACTTCTAATTTGGTCTAATGGGTTCCTAAACCACTCTATGGTATATTTGAACATGTGAAAAGAAAATTTCACCTTTATAGGGCTAAGATTATGATTTTACCCTTTAAGTGAAACATGGGGTGTTAGCAATTCTTTTAAATCTTATAAAACTTTAGTATTTAAAACTGATTCTGAGTCTTGACACTCAGAGTTTCATGTTGTTGCTTACCCATATTTAGCAAATCCTACTTCACACTTGAGAGCTTTAAATCCTCTCCAATTCAACCTTTTATTACTCTTAAGTCTTTGATTAATATTTTGGGTTATGCTACATCAAATTTGGTATCAAAACCAGGTTTCAATTAATTTCAATTAGTTGGAGCCTTGGGAATATTTAAAGAACCCTATTATATCCATTAGTGGATTGTTAACATGAGAGACACTTTAGAGTAGATTGGTTACTAAAAATTACTTGCGAGATTGAGGGATCATGGTGTTGATTTAAAGAATGACTACATGTTATCCTAAGTCCTAAATTCACATAACCTCTTTTAAATTGCCTCTTATCATCATGGACTATGGGAACTTCATCCTTCTATGCTGATGTGGCATTATTTTAGAGTTGGAGCTGATATATATCTTTGTTGATATGAGAGCATATAGGTGGGGTTGTTGTCCTGACTTGCATCTTAGAATTATCAATCTCTTTAATTCAGAGGTTTACTGTTGTTTTAATGGTTTTCATATACCAGATCCAACGCAATGGAGTTCTATCCTATAGTATGTTGTGTTGAATACTTGGTTTTATTATTATGTGCACTGACATCTGTTCAAAAGTAAGGATAAACTAACATCTACAAATTACTTTCTGTTCTACATTTCTAAGGTGTACCCCTAACCAACGTTATCCTTGCTATCTAGTTACACCTCTGACCCCAAACAACTTTCTTTCATAAATCCTACCAAAACCTCTCTTATCCTTCATTGTTTTACATAAACTAGAACCCATGTTAATCTATCTTTTGTTTTAAGATCTAGACCTTTGTAATAAACTTATGAATCCCTATTTTACTTCTATTTTCTTTGTTTGGGTCTAAATTTAGCGTTACATTAGTGGATATTTGGATACATATCAACCTTGTTGCTTGAGTACATAGTTGTTTGACACTTCAACATAGAGTTTCTGTTCAGCCTATTCTTCTGGCACATTAACCACTATAGAAGAGGTTTTATCCAATGAACTTGTTGTTGTTGAGTGGATACATTGAGTACATATCTAGATATTCTATCAGGTTGTATAATTACATTAATGAAGGTGTTGATTAGAAGTTTCAATGTTTGTTGTTTGTAATTTTTGGGAACTACTTTACAATTGAATCACTCTTGAGTTGGTCAACAAATCATGTGTTGTTGTTAGAGGATTCATCAGAGCTGATATTTTCCTCTTACTTTGCTGCTCAACTACACCACTATCTTTGACATGATGTTTAGTGTTGTTCCTCAAGTTAATTCTATATAAGTGTTATGTACATTTCTCTCTATTGGCCAGACTTTTCTCAGAGCCATATTGTTTGTGGCCTACACTGATTTGGAAAGCTTTTGGAGTGTTATTTAAATACATCTTATTCAGCCTCAGATCACTTACTATGGTGTGATTAACACCAATCGATGACACTTTATCAAGAGGACTTTTGGTAGTGTATGTGGGCTACATAAGTGGATTATACCGCTAAACAGATTCAGGACTGTTACTGTTGTCTTAAGGAGCTAATTCCTCCACCATTTGTTGTTGGTTATTAGAATCAAGGAGGTAACTCTTGACCCTTCAAATATAATCTATTGGAAGTAGTGATTAACTTCTAACCCTTCAAATACAATCTTTTGAAAGTAGTGATTAACTTTCGACCCTTTAAGTACAGTCTATTGAGAGAAGTCATCCAAACCATTGTTTAGGTATTTGGCTATGTGATCTTTGTCTACTTTTAGGATGTTTGATAAGATTCCTAAGAGTTATTGAGTTAGAATTTCATGAGTTGGGTGCTTTGGTTGATAAAGATACGTTGATCTAAAGGTTGATTAATCAATAGCTTGCATCTGTACCAAATTCCAGGTATATACATTTAATTCCATCTTCTTCATGTGTGGATGTCATGTGCATCCAAGTGTGTAATCAACCCTCTAGGCATTTGCATAGTTTCTCCTTACATCAAGAATCATTTCAACTAAACTTTTTGTGTTCGAATTTGTGATTGAGGAGTATATTATCAAATTCTAGTTAGACTTGTTGATGTGGAACCGCTTATTTCAGACCAGTCATATCATAGCGAGCATGATGATATTACAATAAGAGAAGACAACCTTTATTCTATGTTTGATGACTTACTAGAAAGGATGGATAAGGTGTAAGATCAGTTTGAATAACTTACGCTTGAAGTTCAGCAGAAAATGCAAAGGTGGATGACTCCATGTCGTGTTCCAAAACCCATACCAATAGGGCTATGAATTTTGGCATGTGACATTACATCACTTTGCATTCAATCCTTCATAACCTATATAAATTTTTCTCTTTTCTTTTCATTCATACTCAGCGGAATAATACATCAATTAGTTTCCAATGATTACATAATTAACCACATTATCATAAGTTTGACCTGTATAAAATTTCATAATCTATAAACCGTAATTTTGTAAACAATCCAAAACATATTCTAGCATTCCCATTCAAATAAATTAATAGTCTGACATAACTAATCTATCATCTAAAAATCAAATACTAAGATCCACTAATTTATTACATCCTTCAATCAAATGAAATAACTTAACTAAATTGAAATAAATAAAGTCTCTAAACTGAATATCTGAAATAACAAGTATCCGGTCTCTAGTTATTTCTATCTGAAACCGCTAATTTGCGATCTCCTCATCATCTGTGGTGTCAAATTAGGGTAAATTTGACAAACTTAGCAAGAAAACAGTAAACTAAGGAAATAGTGGATCGAGACTTATCACGATTATAGAAATGAAATAGATACTTTGCATATTTACTAATCAATAAGTATATCAGTGTAGTTTATAATTTAATCTTTTACAGTACTAAGCATTTAATTAAATTTACAGTTTCATGTACAGAACAGAAAACAATGTTAATCATATACTTCTACATTAAACATAATGAAACACACTAGAACATATATCATATTATAGCCAGAACATACCTAATATCAAGCCAGAACATATAACAGTTCACACCATTTAAACCCTGATGAGAAAGGTCTAGTTAGCACCATTTAAACCCAAGTGAGAAGGGTCCAATTCGTACCATATAGCTAGTGAGGTGGGTGGGTTGTTACTATTTTCTATGTGGTCAGTAGTAAGGATCTATAATAGTTTGCACCATGTACCTAGTGAGGTGGGTTCCATCAATAAATATCCTTGATGAGCAAACTAGCTTTTTAACAGTACATATCATTATCTTATAGTTTCTATCAAATCATATAATTCATATGAACAACATATAATAGTTATTTACATTTACTAAATCAAAATATCATATAAGAACATGTTTGATCCTCCTAAGCACAATCTATGAAACATATTTTTCAAAACATTACAAATCTGTCTAGAATGGTACTCTTAAGAATTATGAACAATAAGATGTAAGATTAACACTTTTCTGACAAAATAGGATTCAAGAACACTATGAATCTATCAAATGACTAAACATATAGGTTTTCTTACAAATCAATAAACAATGCCTCTAAAAATATTTAAAAGAACAAAACAATTATGAGAATAGCTTTTACAAATTTATCAACAAAACATTTTTTAAAACTCTTGATTTTTCTCCTTCGGAACATAGTTCTACATGTAATACCAATACAAAAAAGATTCAAAACAAAGATTTTAACTCTTTAAAATCATGTGGAATTAAAAAGAAATTACTTTATAACTTTGTTTTTGCAAAACCAATTTATTTCTTCCAAAACCATATGTTTTAATTCTTTAGGCAAAACCAAAACATGTGAAGAATGATTCAAATCCGGTTAAAAAAAATTTTAAATCTTTTAAAAAATGGAGTAGAAGAGATCTTAGAACCTAAAAATTCAAAACAAAATAATAGGTCACATGTTCTCTTACCTTTTGGTGTGCAAAAATTGTCTCTAAGCTTTGTTCTTTGGAAAATCCTCAAATCTTTAACAAAACCTAACTTTTCATTTTCCTTTCTCTTCTTTTTCTTTTCCTCTTACTCTTTGATCTTTCTCTAGGGTTTACAGGTCTCTTTAGGTTGAAATCTATCTATTTTATAGACCCACACAAGGTCTCACATGAATTAGAAACCCAAAAGACAAAGAAAAAGTTGCTACACAATTTTCCTATTCAAACTCGAACCGGGGCAATTGATTAAGGGGTGCCCGATCAATCGAGCTACCAAGCCAATCAATCGAGCATCCCCCCTGATCGATCAAGCCTCCCTGGCCAACCAATCAGGGATCCTCTCAATCAATCGGGCCTGAGCCCATCATTCCAAGTTTTGTTTTTATTGTTGGACTTTCGCTCGCTTTTTTGCCCATAACTTTTTCGTTTGGTGTCCGTTTCACTCGCCGTTTGTTTCGTTGGAATCTAGACTTTCGTGCATATAAAATAAAATAAAATAAAATATTCTCATAGATTCTTAATACATTTTCATTGGTGTCTCTAAAATTGCATCAATTTATTGATCAATATGTGTGCATCTAAACATTTCTAAATGTGTGTGGAACATATATATTGTGCATGTATTGTATAATTATGACATGTGTGCAAGATACATGTGAACATGTGTGGAGTGTTACACTCCAAGTTTGAGGTTGGAGTACATACAGAAGAGATACAAAGTGTAATTAAAGAGTCATAGGTGGAAGTTCATGAAAGTGAAGCCAACAACACAAAGGAAGACAATAGTGAGGAAGAAACCAAGGTGGATATTGATTTTTAATTCAATGAGCCCACAAAACCTACAAAAGAGTGCATTTTCTCTGCCCCGATTTTTTATACACTATCTAATGATGCCCCAATTCGTGTTCAAACTAAGAACCAACCGCCCACTTTGACAGAATGCACATGTTATTGACTCTATGGTGATACCTAAGATTACTACTCCAGTTCAGATTCAGCAAGATGAGTACTACGAGATATATCCATTATCGCTTGTTTCTCAAGAAACAGTTGCATACTTTGGGATCTTTATCAAATCAGACATCTACAAGAAGACGGGTTTGCACCACAACTTGATAGTTGACAAATTTTGTTCATAGTTGGTTAGTGCAACTTCTTTTAGCATGTTGTTTCTTTCCCTATACAGAACTCGAGGATGAGTTTTTCGAACAAGGGAGATTTGATGAGGACATGACAGTAAGGTAAGGCCCACACTTGGCCTTGGTGGGATCCACACAAAGAGGTAAGCAAGGACCAAGATGGAAGGAGTAATGGAGCAAGTTATGGAAGTTTTACTAGAGATTTAGGAGGATTTTTATATACTTTCATAGATTTTTTATGGTTTATTAAAGTTATGGATATATAGGATATATTGGTTTTGTTTAAGTGAGGGTAAAACTTTCGTTTGAGTTTTTTTTTCTTGTTTAAAGAAGGTTTTCCCAATGGAAAGGGGAGGAGAAGTCATGTGTTGGGATTTAGAAGAGAGAGTTTCTATTTTGGGTCCCTCTCTTGATTGTTAAATAAGGGAGAAGTGATGTAATCGAGTATGTCTTATGAATAAAAGAATTTTTCTATGGGTTTCTCCCAACACAAGTGACATTTTCTCCTCATTCTTCAAGCTTCTTCATGCCTTGGCTTGAAATCTCGGTTGGTAATTTTCAAAATCTAGGAGTTTTTGTCATGATCCAAATCTGTGGGCCGAAAGTGGGCCGAGTTCGGTTCTGTGACATGGGAATGACTCACCCCGAATCCGTTTCTCATAGCGGAGAAACCAATGAACTCAGAACATGTCATCAACCCTCTTACCTATTTGCATATCATTTTCCATAAAATTTATTTCCTTATCATTTCACGTTCATTTGAATTAATAATCACATCGTAGTGGAATATAATAATAATGGTAAACTAAAGTCTTATGCAATAGAAATAAAAATAGTATCATGACCATCCAAACGTATCTCATAATCATCCAAAACAAAAGGGGGCTTACACCTGCCCATAAAGTATATACAATACTTGCCCACAAGGGGCTCATCTCTAATAAACAAAGTACTACATCACTGATAAAAGTAAACTAAAATTGAAATGAAATGTATTATCATTGGGCTTGGAAGCTTCTTCCTCATATCTTCATCTTCTTAAGATGCAATCCAACCTATGCACCTACACATCTGCGGGTGGTGCCAACTGGGGTAAGCTTAACGGGCTTAGCGGGAGGGTATACAGTTTATACAATACAACAGAAAAGCAAAGCAAATATAACAGTAGATAGAATGATCCAAACCAAAGGAAGGAAAATAGAGTACATAGGTGCATGCATCAATACTAATATGCATATATTTCTACTAAAGTCAAGTATGCGGATATTTTAAAAGACTAAGTGATAATTTAAACCAAGATAGTTTCAAAACATGCATGTACTAAAGCTACATGCCATGTGTCACGAACCAACTATCGTGTACTACGTAGATAGATAAATGTATGTAGAGTAGAAAAATATACTACCAGTCCTATACCAAGACCACGATAAACCAAATATCAACTCATCGCCAAACACCAACAAACCAACCAAAGATCTCGATAAATCTAAATCTGAGTCCAAAACAAACAACCCAAATGGGGTTCCAATAAAATCAAACCATGTGTTGGCTACCTGAGATTCACTGGACAAGTATATATATATATATATATATATATAGCCCCTTCACCTAACGGCGGTCATCATTGAACAACCAGGGTCCCTTCGCCTAATGGCAGTCATCACTGAGCAAATATCTAGCCCATTTACCTAACGGCAGTCATCACTGGACAACTAGTGTCCTTTCAGCTAATGGCAGTCATCATTGACCAAATATGTAGCCCCTTCGCCTAATGGCGGTCATCACATGCGTACCAACCCACTTGAGGGCATACCATACCAAATCCATGTTTACAAATCCGGTACTAAAGTCTATACTTATGTATAGTAAAGTAACTACTACAAAGGTATGCCATGTGAAAGATATCCATATTTGTTAACTCACAAGTAGTTCAAAAACCGAAGATAAATCACATGAAGAGACCAAATACAAATCTGAAAGTAAAAATACTAGTACCAATCCAAGGCATATACGATGCTCATGAAAGTAAAATTGACTCATGCCGATTATTTCTAATGACATAGCCAAATAGTCCAGATGTTTCTCAAAACTTATGAAGAAATCCAAGTAAAATACTCTTTAAAAACACCGAAGTAAACCATGTCGAGGAAAATATGCTCATGCCATGAGGGAATCTATATGAAGTGCAATGCCAATGTATCACACTATAATTCTAAGATCCTAACAAAGGAATCAATTGAATTACACAATTTTTCATAAGCCAACATGTATTTTGAAGGAATTCATCGGAGAGAACAATAAGCTCAAATAAGGAATCCAAAAACATCATAAAAAGTATGTACATAGCAAGGAAAATAATAAGAGACATTTTGTTAAGCATGTAGAGTGCAAGAATTAAGGAACCCAAGGGAAATCAAAAGAGGAAGTCCAATATTCACCATAAGAAATCTTTCAATCTCTACAACACAACTAAATCAAGACTCCAAACTCCTTCACATAAATTAGAGATCATCTAAATCATTCTACAAGTTTCAATCACAAGAACGAACACAACTCCATAACCCAAGAGTTCATAAAAATCAATAAGAAAATTAATAACCCTTATGCTCATATCATAGAAATATCAAGAAATCAACCTTCTAAAAGGAAGAGGAGGTAAACTCAAAAATAACAACTCTAAGATCCTAAGAAGGAAAGGTGTGCATGAAATACATATTCAACTCACACAATCCATGAAATCAAGGTCCTACATAAAGAAGTAATCATGTTCACAAGGAAAAGATGTAAATCCTTCAAATTCAACATCATTTCACACAAATCTAAGATCCTAGGAAGGAAAAGTATGCATAAACAATATATCCAACTCACAAATCATTGTCATAGAAATTAAAATCCACAAATCTTAGCACGTAGAATGGAATCATGTTTTTATGAACCTATGAAGGAAAAATGTAGTATAAACAACATATTCACTCACAATCTTGGTTTTCTTCCTTGTTTAAGCTTCAAAATCCTCTAAGGCCTCCTTTTCCTTCACTCTATCTTCTATAAAAATGAAGTAGAACTAGTGTAATTAAATAAAACTCTATCTTCTATAAAAATGAAGTAGAACTAGTGTAATTAAATAGAACATGAAGAACTATGAAGAAAATAAGCTATTGCAAGAGATTTTCAAAGTTGGGAGTGAAACTTACCCAATTAGGAAAGAACTCCCACACTTAACTCGATAACTTATTCTAATCTCTCTAACTTTGTCATTCTTTGTTCTAAAGAAGAGAATTAACCTAATTGAGGTGTTAGTAGGGTTATAACTTGCCTATGACGAGATCCCACAAGTTTAAGAAACCAATAAGTAAATGTCATGTTATAAAATCATCTTTTGGAGCAGTCTTAGACTTATTTTTCGTAACCTTCAGAAACTGGGGCACCCCAAAGTGGTGCACCTCAAGCGCCTAGCCTGCAAAACCCGAAACTGTCCAGATTTTCCTGTAAAAACATGTCGGGGGAAAATGGTCATAACTTGCTCTAGAAAATTCCAAATTAGATGTCATTTGTTACGTTGAAAATAATACTCAAAGATCTTTCCAAAATAGTATGGCTTAGACTCTAGTTCACTCAATATTTGTCTCAGTGGGTCTGAGAAGTTACCCCAATTACGCAATCAGAATAACTTTTGAACTCGAATAATTTGTAATCCAACTTAAGCTCTATACTTCTAAATTGGTCCAAGGGAATTCCTAAACCACGCTAAGGTCATTATAACATATATGAAATGAAAATTTTATCCCTATGAGAAAAAATTACAATTTTACCCTTTAAATGCAATGCAGGGTATTATAGTTGGTGATTTCTCCTAAGGTATGTCTCTTATATCTTCTTCTTCTTCTCTTTCTCTCTATTTCTTATTATTATTACTTTCTATCACATGTCCAACCCTTCATCAAACCAGATTTTCCTTCGAATTTTGAAAAAAAAAAAACCATTCATTTAATTCCATATCACCTTCAGCTAACACACTACATTAGATCTTTCCTATCCTAAAAGAGGGCCTATTCTTTCCACTTTATTACTCATACCTGAGATAGTTAAAACCAGTCTATTTATTGATGCTTAGAACCTGAAATCCTTTAGACAACTACCTCCTCTAAATCTCTGGTTTACACTCTTGTTATGCTCTGTTTATTCCCATGTTCTGCAGTCATTACTCATACTTAACATTCTCAAATAACCTTGTTCTAATTTACTGCCCCCTATATGTTTAATCAAAGTTTTCAATCGGCTTATATCATAGTAGTGAAATTTCCTTAGCAGCCACTTATAGTCTATGCTAAACCCTCTGTTAAACCCTTTAAACCAGTCAAAATAGTTGTAGAAATCTTACCTATAAATCTAGTTTTATGCCATGTTTAATTCATGACCAGCTACTATTTGATGAGGGTCCTGAACTAGAACAACCACACTCATACCATACTGTCTAGCACCTTGAATCCCATACAGTTACTGGTTAACCATATAACCTGGTGAATCAATCCCTTTAACTCCCATGTGCGATAGTTTCCTTATTAATTATAGTAATCCTTTTAAGTCCTATAAAACTCTACTGTTTAAAACTGGTTTTGAGCCCTGACACTCCCAGTTTCATCTTGCTGCTTACCCATATTTGACATATCCTACTTAACATCTGAGAGCTCTAAACCCTCTCCAATCCAGTCTTGTATTACTATTACTCTTAAGTCTTTGATTAATATTTTGGGTTATGTGCTACATCATTAGCCCCAATTAAGGATTTGATAACATTTTTTTAAATCTTTACATTGTTGCAAATGCCAATAATCCAGTGTGCCTCTCTAAAGAAGAGGTGTCGGTTTTGAACCCAACCAACAACATTTGTATGAAGTAGTCAGTGTTGATTCTGCGGTTCTGCACTAAGTAATTACTGTAAACGGAAGCTATAATGACATGAATCAAGTCTAAGCTATGCAAACTGTTAATCTGAGTTACATTTTTTAATTTATGGTATGCCCGTGGGTTGGTTTTTAGTGGATCCACAAATTAGTAAACCATAGTGGATGTCCTTCTATAAAGTCTTCTTTTGTTGTTTTTCTTTTAATGAGGTTACTTTCTTCCCTTTAACTGTGGCATTTATTTGTCTAAGGTTTACATCATATATTCCGTCTAATCTTAATGAGTTTATAATCTTCTCTTCTTCTTTTTTTACAGGGGAGCTTACTAAGAATCAAGAAAGCATTTGTGAATGAGGTAGTGGCACTTGGTTGCAGTTTTGAGTTCACAGTTAATTTCAGTTATACTGGCACTTTCACTAGAGCCTAGAGATGGAGGAGTTCAACCCACTCAGACCCTATTTAGTTCCAAAATGACTTGAAACCAACGCAAACACCCCACAACACACACACACACACACAC
>JAOXJP010187857.1:0-26313 GCA_025762735.1 Platanus orientalis | reverse complement strand
TATTTAAAAGCAACCCCTTCTCATAATTTTAAAATGAATGAATTATATTTGAATTTTCACAAAGATCTCTCTTTCTTTGGTGTGTGAAAGCTTAGAACAAACCTTGAAAAGGGCTTAGGATCTTCCAAGTTAACGGTGGTAGTGGAGGCCAGCCCCTCCCCTTTGGGTTAAAAGGTTATCTTTTTTCTTTTTCTCGATTTTTTTTTTACTTTGTAATTTTTAAAAAACCTTTTTTTTTTCCGCTACATCACTATGGGTTTTATTTATATTATTGGCTATCATTCTACATCAACTTTGGTATCATCTCTATTGTCCCACATCATGTTTGGTTCTATTGTGTGTGAAGTGGGTAGTTGGCTTTTTGTGCTCAACGAATTCAAAGAGGCTCTTCAATCCTTTTTCTTGATTGATTGGCTTTCTTCCCTGCAAGGGACTCATCCTACGATCAATAATCCTATAGTATCTTGGACTCCTCCTACAAGCTTATATAAGCTAAATTTTGATGGGGCTTCTAAAGGTAATCCGGGTCAAGCTGGCTTTGGATGTGTGCTTCGGGATCATGGTTCTAATAACATCCAAGCTATGTGTGGGCCGCTGGGCTTTTGTAATGCCATTGAAGCTGAGGCCATTAACCTTTTAAAGGGGCTTAAAGAATTGCATTCGCTTGGTTTCAATGATTGCCAGGTGGAGGGTGACTCAATGGTTGTCATTAGTTGGGGAAAAGGGAATTGTTTGGGCTATTGGCGTCTGAGTCCTATTATCTATGAAATCAGAGAGTTATTGGCTTTGATGTGTAGACCTCTTTTCCATGTTGATAGGAGTTTTAATGACCTGGCGGATAAGCTAGCTAATTGGGGGGTTAAGGCCCATGCGGTTTATGCAGGAAACTGCCTCCCTGAGGACTTGTAGTTGGGTTTCCCCCTTGTTGTATTTTATCATTTCCTTTTTAGTTCTTTAATAAAGTTATCTTATTTATCCAAAAAAAAAAAATTGTTATTAGGGCTGTCAACTGGTAGATTCCACCAGCCAAAATTATGCATTATAAGATGCCATAACTTGTGCATCACCTTTCAGTTTGATTTCTGGGAATGTTTTCTCTGATTTGAGGGTGTAAAGGCTGAAGTGCTGAATGAACACTGAAATCTGACCCAGACATTCTATTGATCACTTTAATCTCAGTCAAATACAAAATTGTAGTTAGTCTGGACTCAGAATGCCTGTTTCTTGTGGGAGCAAAAACTTCAGTCTCCATGTAACAACTTACATTTTCTAATGGAAGTCAACGGTGTTTGTAGAAACACCGGTATTAGTATTCGATATGGTTCAGCACTAGTTTGATGTTTAAAATGAAGTATATGGGCTTACACCTCTTGTATTTTTGTCTTGTGACTACTCTGTTTTGTCTCCCTTATGTTCCCACTTAAGGAAGTATTATGCTACATGGGTTGGTCATCAGATCTAAAAGAACTTCTCTACGTTCTGGACCTGATGAAATATTGAGGATGAGAGATTAATCTCCTGTGAGACTAATCTAGTCCATATGCTAAGAACATAATATACAGACCTTTTCTCCCCTTTTCTGGCTTTGTAATCAATGATACCTGGATGCCTCCACCGGCATTCTGTATCCATATTGACATGGTATGGTATCAATACTGGATACTTAGTGGGTGCTGCTGCTGTATGTTATTCTTATTTTTCTTGTCATTTTTCTTAATTTCTGGGCATTGTTGCCAAATGCCTAGTGGATCTAGATATGGAGACCTTGTTTTTCTTTGAGGTACTAGTCTGGTGGCTTGAGCCACCCTGTATTTTGGGGATCAAAAAATATGGTTTTGTCATTTGCTATTTTTAATGTTGTCAGGATTTGAACATATGGAATATTGTACATGAGAATAGAAGACACAACTTTGACTTTTCTAAATTCATCAACATTGGCATGAGATCATAACTGGTAAATAACAACGGAACTTTTTTAGATAACCATGCTCAGTTAATTAGTGTAGTCATGATCATCAAATAACTTTCTTTAGTGAAAAAACAGGTATATTAGAGAATATTTGACATAATTATAAAAACCAGCTAGCCTACTGAAAAATGAGGCAAGTACCTAGTTTTTGGATGCCTTATTCTTAAAATATCCCATGTAAGTAGATGGAAACAGAGGAAAGGGTCAAATTTATCCTGATGGGAGCAAGAGTAACAATACAGTTTATAATGCTACAGTAGAGAGTATAGTAAGAAAATCGTATGGCAGTCTGTCACCATGTCTTGAAAAACTTGTTTAAGATGTTGTCTTTGAGGCTTTAACCATGCTGCTCCTTAGTATTTTCTTAATTTTATAGGATATCTATTTCTACGCAATCTACCTCTTTCCGAGCAGTTTTCTCATCTCTGGTCGATCAAGCCTCTTTCCTAGATGGTAGTCATTATCTGAGCCACAAAATATGCTTTTAGACCAATGGTTATATAATCACTTAAACCATTTTGCTCATCATGCCATCACCATCATGGTTCAAAAAATCGGCCGATCCGGCCTTGGATCAGCCGGATCGGTCGACCCCAATCACGAATCTTGGGTCGGATTGGCCTCTAGATCGGTAAGGTGGGTTTGCCGATCCAAACCAGATTTTCATTTTTTTCCCTTTAACTTTGGACCAGATCGGCTGATCCAAACATGGATCGGATCGGGATTAGCCCTGTCCGATCTCGATATTTTGATCCATGATCACCATACACTCAACCCTGTAATGCATAGTTGCAAGGAAGCTTGGTCAAAGGTGGGAGTTCGTTTGGCTTCCCCAAATCTTGGGAAGTGCATGGAAAGTATTTGGCAAGCGTGCTCAAGTGATTGGGGAAGCACAGGCAAGCAATTTAGGGAAGTGAGTGGAAAAGCAACTAGGAAGGAATCCAAGAAGTGGATTTTTTTTTTTTGGTTCTAAATCCTATGCAATTGGCATTGAGTACAAAAATATTTCTGATGAGATTTTAGTATTTGATTTTGTAGGGAAAAAAAGATTTAGTATTGATTTTAGTATTTATATTATTTTATTCCAATCCAATAGTTAAAATTCAAATATTATCCAAAAAAAATATAGTAAAAATTCAAATCCGATGATTTTTGTACAAGGTCTTCTATAGTCTAATTCTATGATGCCTAGGTTGTTTTACAAAAAATCTTATGTAATGTGAAATCTAATGTATGTTCATGTTAGTATAATGGGAGTGAGGTGTCCAAGCGCACTTTTTCATATTGTAGTTGTACTTGCTGATTCTAACTTATTGTTTTTTACTTCCTATTAATAATCACTTATTATGGTTGTACTTATTGGTTGTAGATTTATTGTTATTTACTTCTTATTAGTAATCACTTCACTTATTATTTTCACTTTATTTCCTAGTCATTTCATAATATTTTTTTCTTATGGTTTTGAAATTACTTCCAAATTGCACTTGCGTCCCTGATCACTTCCTGCTCACTCTTCAATTGCTTCTTGATCGTTTCTCTTTTTGTTTCCTAATGATTTATTGAGATTCACTTCTCACTTTTTTCTCTTTGATAACTTGTTCTAATGTGTAACGTTTATTAAGGTAATAATCTCTATTACCAATTGTTTTATGAGGAACCAACTAGTTCCATAATGCATTACTAATAAACTCTAATATATGGTTATATACTTATAGTTGCTCTAGTATATTGTTACCTATTAGTGTAGATTTTTTTTTTTTTTTGTATTACCATATGCTATAAATGGTTTTATGTCCAATAGTATATTTACAATATATTGTATATATCATACTGAAACGAAACCTTTATTAATATTTAGAACAAGAGAAATCGTAATTTTAAATTTCTTCTTCATTTCCTTCCCAAAATTAAGATTTCTTGTATAACTTTTATTTTAATAAAAACTATACAGGAAACTTATTGTCTAATAGATTTATTGATTAATAAATAATGTTCTCCCATAGTTATTAGTTATTAGAGAGTCAACTGTAATTTTCATTTTCAGGAAATAACAAGTATCGCCACTTGGTATATCTTTGTGTATGACGGTGTTGGTGCAATAAAATGCGGGAGCATCTAGGAGCGGCAAGAAGCAGGATGATCAAGTGGGGTCCGCTTAGCGTTATGATTTTGGTTATAGATTTTATTTATTTGGAGTTGTAATCCCATAACTTGCTTTTAGCCCAATTTTTTCAAGGTCAAAACTTTCTCTTTTGACTAGGTTTTGGCCTCTTTAGAAGGGTTATTCCATTACCTTTCAAACGAGACTAAGATTGCGGAGAGTTTTTAGTAAGTTTTATTTGATATGATGTAGGAAGTTTATTGTTAGAAGGTTTTTATTCACTTTTGAGAAGATTGTGTTAATTAGAGGGTCTTAGTTCAGTTTTTTAGAAGTCTCAAGATATTAGAAATGTGTCTGTTCTATAGTTTTTGTTTTAGGAAAGTGGTCAATATTGCCAATAAACACCCCACCCCCATACTTATTGAGGAGATAATTGATTTTGAATTGAGCTTGTGCCCTTGTGGTGTGCAACTGGTTGAGGCTGGGCCTCCCATATTTTCTTCTTGGTCGAAGCTGGGCCTCCCATATCACCTTCTAGGTTGAGGCTGGGACTCCCTGAATCCCCTTCTTATTTATTTTATGCGTTCACAACTTTCATTATTGAAGAAATCTACATGCTACAGAAAATTTGATCAAGTCAGCCTTCGTGTTCATACCAGACAAGTACAGTTTTAGTTATGGAATTTTGATCATGCTGTGCTGGATTTTTAGACCAGATTTGAATTTCTATGTTTCATGCACTCTTTAGAATTTTCTGTTATTTTGTGGAGTTATTGTCCCTTTATTGATCTCTTTTCTTACAAAATTTCAAGTCCATCTGATATCTCTTAACCCTATTTTCTGATTTATCCAAGATTTGTGCATAATATTTAAGCCTGAGTTTCTCTTTCTTAAATTGAGAAGCCTACACGTTTGGGGTTTATTTTTAGCCCTGCTTGACTCTACTTTGGTTATCCTCTGGGTCCATAACCCAGAAGATTTTCATTGGTCCTTAGATTATCCTGAATCAATAGTTTATACTTGGTTGGATTTTTCTCATAAGTGCCATGTGTAGCCATGCATATATCTGCATTGATAAATGCATAGGTGGTCAAAATGAAGTGCACTTGAAATACGACTTTTTGGCCCCCTTAGATTATGAACATGTATCTTGGTTGGTTTTAGCTTGAATCCTCCTACCAGAATATGGAACATCTGAATAACACCACTTCTACATCTACTGTCTAATTAATCTTACAGTGAAACATCAGTTATGAGAGATTAGATGCACTGAATATCTGTGTGGTGTTAATGCATTTTTATGTGCAAATAAGCTGTGTTCAAGCTTTGGTACCAACTTTGCTTTATATTGAATGTAGAAATGGGGACACTTATGCTGGAGAATATTTTGCGGACAAGATGCATGGGTTTGGGGTATATCGTTTTGAAAATGGTCATCAGTATGAAGGAGCCTGGCATGAGGGAAGGAGGCAAGGATTGGGAATGTATACATTCAGGAACGGGGAGACACAATCTGGACACTGGCAAAATGGTGTCCTCGATATTCCAAGCACACAGAATACCCACCCTGGATCTCCCATTGCCGTTAACCATTCCAAAGTACTGAATACTGTCCAGGTAACTGCACTTTCCTGCCCTCTTGAAAAGAACACCCCATTGCAAGTGTTTCAAACCAAGAAGATGTTTAAATTTGGCATAAATGCAGCAGCCCATCCCAAGCTGAACTCACTGGTTGACCAGGTATGGAAACCGTCCCCTGGTGCATTTGTGTTGCTTGGGGACTGATTTTGGCATAGAACTGGATCAAACCAAGTCACTTAGGCAGGATGACCAGCTGGACTAAATCTGGGTCAGATGCGGGTCAATCCTGATTGATCTTCCTCGGCTCTTTTTCCATTTTGACGTCCAGGCTGGTTCTGATAAGAATGTCATTGATCATTGAAACGTGGGAAATTGTCAATTTATGTCATGGTCATTGGATTGTCCAAACAAAGGCATTCACTGTTCAAAAATTTACCATAGAACTCTGAAAATGTGAAAATTGGAAAGATGGAACACAAAAGTGTAGGTACAAATGTGAAAGGGGAAGGAATAATTAAGTTAAAACACTAAATAGATCTATTGAAAAAACAAGTGTGGGTGTTTTCTGATTGACTCATCTCCACAGGAAGCAAGACAAGCTGCAGAAAAATCATATGATGTGGCCAGAGTCGACGTGAAGGTGAACAATGCTGTGGCAGCAGCCAATAAAGCAGCCAATGCAGCACGAGTTGCAGCAGTGAAAGCTGTCCAAAAGCAAATGCATCACCACAATAATAATGACAATATATCAATTCCAATTGTGTGACTCCTAATGTGCTTCCGGCATCAGCATCAGTGTCGTACATCTACAAATAGCCACCAGCATTAACATATGATTAGCAACAAGGGAGGATACCGCGAATTGAAATTTTTTTAATCAATGTTAGCGTATGTTATTTTAATTTCTTTCTTGCATTTCTGTTTTTCTTTTCCTTTGAGAGGATGCAACAAGGAGGTGCCTGCTTGGAACCTCTCAGTTAAGAAGCTGGCTGATTGAGGAGCAGGTTGGTTTTCTCGTTTTGCTCCAATGTAATATGTACATAGGATGAGTAAGAGGTACATGAATGAAAGGCTGGCACTAATGAGGTGCCAAGTGTAGGTGGGTTGCTCTTAATTTTGTTCTTGGGTTCTTTCTTGTGAAGACTAGCTAATTGTTATTAAGTGTGCTTGTGCCGAGGTGAAACCTCAGCCCAGGCTCTGTCCGTGTATGTGAACTATGGCTTTTATCAGAGGTCAAGGGAGTTAATGGCATTATAAAACCAGCCACTCCCTCAATAACCTAATAAGGTTTCTCTAATATATGTTCCTTTAAACATCTAATGATTCTTTATAATAATGCGTTAAGGGTGTGTTTGGGTGTAACTATAACTCAAGCCAGATTAATTGTAGTTGATGTTATAGCTACTTCATGATTTGGCTTTACCTGGTTTATGGGAATGCGGATGATGTCTTCCCTGTAGGCTGTCATGCTTTTTAGAGCCTTTTCAGCCAAGTGAATGAGTAATTCTTGGCAGTTAATGAGAAACCACTGACATGTAACTTTTTGCATTTAGATAGTTTTGCATTGGTTCAGTGGACAATTAAGTGATAAACAAGGTGTATCCACTCCTTGCCTAGGGGAAAAAACATGGTGCAGGCTTCGTTTGATTATATTTATAACTGACTTTTAACTTCAAGAAATAAGTTATTTATATTTATAGGGTTCGGCCCATCAAAATTCCTGCATAAGTTAATGGCTCAACTTATCTGGTAAGTTGTTGGATCCCAACTTAAAAATAAGTTGATTCTCGACTCTCTCTCTTCTACTTATGATTTATGTATAAGTAACTTTTTAATTTGCATACCAAACACTGAAACATAGACTTAAGACGGAGCACCAGAAGTCATAAATTGTTGTAAATAAGTTTATCCAAATGATACTGCACTAAGATATCTATGAGCTATCATTTGTAATATTGTTCCATCGGGTTGGTAATTCTTATGATTGTGAAACCTATTGGAGGCAGAAGACAGACTGTTCTTCTAAGATATGAAACCATAAATTATTATTTGAATTGTAAAATCATTCCTTGCCACTTAAAGTTGACAACTTTGTGAAGAATTATAGGTAAGGCAAATAATACATTAGATGAGTAGACCCAGTGTTACAGATAATTGTATATCCATTTAGTAGAGATAAGTGACAAGAAGACGCCTCCATGTCCATAGTGTGGAAAAGAAGCTAGTCCAACAAAGTAGGATCTTCCTAGTGACTTGGAATATAAACACTTTCATTGGGAAGAGCACAAAGTTGATCGATATAATGAAAGTGAAAGTAAATTTATTACGCCTATAAGAGACTAAGTGGAAAGGAAGTAAAGCTAAGAAGATTGATAGCTAAAAATGTTTGTACAGATGAGAAGACAATAATAGAAATGAGAGAGGAAATAGTATAAAACGATTTGAAGGATAAAATTGTTGATGCAAAAAGAGTAGGCAATAATATAAATTCAACTAAATCTGTTTTAGAAAAAGAGATAATGTCATTAATACATGTGCATCTCAAATAAAAGTAGATGAACGCTTTAAGAAACAAATGGTATATCCTACAATAGCACATATTTTAAAAGAAAGATGAACATTTGGTGACTTTTATGAGTGAATAAATAGTAGTCAAATAAAATTTTTCTCCTTAATCAACAAGTAAAAATTGTAAATTTATCTTAAGAGAGTTTAACCATATAACTTATGTAACTATTTTTAGATGTTTGTACTAAGATATAAGAGGAGAAAGAAAAGAGATAGTAGGTTCTCTAGAACAAAAGGGTCTCGGTCAGATCTAAAAGAAGAAAGTGTTCTTTACCAAAAAAAATTGATAAAGAAAAATAAATTACTACTAATTATATGTGGATGGTTGCCATGAAAGGCTGGTTTTCTCGTGATTCTTAGCAAAATTTTATCGAGAAAATCATTTTCAAGCTGTTTGGTTGCCAATAAGAACGAACAATCCTCAATTTTCAAAAAAAAATTCACTTACCTTATTATTTTATTGTCTACTACCATTTTATTTTCATACAACTTTTTCCTGAAAATCCTTCAATATTTCACATGAAAATTGTAACATAGAAGTTTTTCTTTTTCTTTTTCTTGGCAATCAAACAGCCATTGAAGAAGTATAGAAAATTATCAATTTTATTTTCATTTAATTTCTTTTATTTTCTTGTGCAATTATCTTTGCTATCCTTTTCTATTCAATTCAAGGTAATCAGATAGGGCCTTTAGAGAATTTAGAGGAAAAGAATAATCATTTAAAAAAAATGTGGTAGAATGAAGAAGTTCAAATAGCCTCTAAATTTGAAAGGTTTTGTTACAAGGTTTACAAAAGACTCAAAAAAAAAAAAAAAAAGAACCTATGTAAGTATAATAGTACTAAAAGAATGCAGCAAGTGTTGCTACATTTAATGCATTTGATGACCTTATTAAAAGTTAATAACTATAGATGATGAAAATGTGTTTTTATTTTCTAGAATGAGGGAGCGGAAATGTAAAGACCTAGATCAAATAAGATATATTAAGAATGAAGATCAAAGAATCCTAGTAAAGGAATTGGTGATTAAAGAAAGGTAGGGGGAAATACTTTATGAAATTATCAATTGAGAACCACATAGGACATGCCAGTCAAGGAAGAAATAATGGTTTCTGAAATCACAAATCATGACATTTATCATAGAATTATGATGGCTGAAATTAAAGAAGCTAAGAGAAAAATGAACAAGGAACATTTTAAGACTAGATGGTAAACCTATTGATTTGGAAATGCATGGAGAGACTTTGGCTTATCTTTGTTACCTGAGCTGTTCAACAAGATCATTGAACTAGCTAAGAGAATGCTAGATAAGTGTAAGAAACACGTCATTGTGCCTGTTCACAAGAATAAAGGAGATATCTAAAGCAACACAAATAATCATGCGATCAAGCTTATATCCATTTTATGAAACTTCAAGAAAGTCTGATTCAACACAAACTAACACATAAAACTAGAGTATTAGAAAATTAGTTTGGATTTATACCAATCAAATTAATAAATATAATTATATTCTTACTTAAGAGATTGATTGCAAAGTTTATAGATAATAAGAATAGTCTTCTTATGGTCTTTATAGGTTTAAAGAAAGCATGCATATGATAGGATCCTTGGAGAAATAAAAATAAAAAATCTTAAGTAGTTATATTAAGGCATGTATGATAAAGCGGTAACTAATATTAGAACAACTCGGGAGAGATAAGAAAAATCCCATTTATAATATGTTTCATCATTTGGTATTGAACACATACCTATTTGCATTGGTTGGAAATGAGTTGACATGTCATATACAAGATTAAGTCCCACGGTGCACGTTATTTGCTAAGAATATTTTTCATCAAAATTAGATGGGTTAAAGGCTATGTTTAAACTTTGGATAAATGTTTTTGACTTAAAAGATTTTGAGATAAACTGAGCTACAGCATAACAAATGTATGTGATTTTCATTAGAATAAAAAAGGAGTAAAAACGATCAAACAACTAAATCTGATGATCAAGATATAACTCAAAGCATCCATTTTCTTTGTCTTCTTTCATTATCCATACCTGAGAGAGGATGTAAAGGATGTTACCCATAAAGACAAAACAAGATGGAAGAAGAGGTGAGGTGCTTTTGGAGTACTATGTGGTTGATACATAAGATTAAAATTGAAAGAAAATCCTTTTAGATGGGTACAAGACCAGCTGTGCTTTTTGGGATGAAATAGCGAGCCATTGAGAAACAACACATACATAGAATAAGTGGAGATAAGGATGTTCAAATTGATGAATAGTAAAACTAGAAAAATAATCAAAAAATAAGAACATTCATGAGAACTTAGAGTGGCACTGATAGATGACAAGTTGAGGGAAGTAACTTGAGGTTATTAATCCATGTGCAACAAAGCCCAATAATTCACTACAAGGGAAAGACCAAATAGAACTTAAGTGAAGTAGTAGGAAAAGACTTGAGGACTATAATTTAATGGAAAATATGACCCTAAAAAGAGTACAAGGTTCATGTAGCTAACCCCTAATAGTTGGAAAAAGACTTGAGTTGAGAAATTGATAATAATATATATTCACCTCTTTAGCATATATATATATATATATATATATATATATATATATATATATAGAGAGAGAGAGAGAGAGAGAGAGAGAGAAGATTACTTGTGATAATCGCTGCATTGAGTCTAGGTGTAATAAATTCTTATAATTGTGAAACCCAAGTGAGCTACAGGATAGATTGTTCTCTCCCGTCGTTGTGTTGGTAGGTAGATGTTGAAGCTAATGCTATTTTTGAATTGTAAATCCTCCTTCCCAGTTAAAAGCCTAAGAGATTCGCAGATTTGGTGCGACTCTTAATGAACGAACAAGGTCCTTCTACCGGGCATCAGGGTTGGACACATCAGTGCCAAAAAATTGATTTACACTTTTTGGGGGTGCCTTTCACTTTTGGACGCTGATGTGTCTGTCCCTGATGCCAGGCAGACCTTGTTCATATATTAAGGAGGTCCGTCCATATGTAGGGGAGGACACATGGCACCGAAAAGTGAAAATCAACCCCCCAAAAAGTGTAAATCACTTTTTTGCCGCCATGTGTTTGTTCCTACATATTGGCGGTTAGGCATTTATTAAGGGGGCACACCAAATCCGTGCTGGTAAAGAGCTGGACGGTCAGGCTATCAACTTAGATGGAACCCAAGAGTTCCACTTGATTTGAAAATGCCAGCTTGTTAAGGTAAAGTTTAGTCGTTTGTACCAGACTTGGCTCTCAAAACCCATCTTCACCTACTAATAACTGGATTCATATCATCTGCAGCATCTTCTAGTTAGCTAGACACAAAAAGGGGTGGGGCTGCAGAGCCAAGCCCTACCAAATAGCAACCTCCCTATTCGAACAAGGACCATTTTAGCCATTGGTTTCAAGTTTCTTGAAGTTTGAGCTTCCAACTAAAAAGCAAGACAATTCCTAATAGATTTTCTTCCAGGATTAATTTCAAGGTAAGCTTTTTTTGGTTTAAATATTCTGCTTTCTAATTTAGTTTTCCAATTTTCTAATCATAGATTTCTATTTGATCTTCTAAATTCTAACTTCTAGCTTAATTTTATAATTCTTTAAAAATCTTAAGAATTTTATATGCTTTACTTATGTAAAATTCTTAGGAGAATTTTTCAACTTGTTTTAGATTCCCATAATAGAGTGGAAAGAAATTTCAGTTTGACGTGCATGGGTGCCTAATATCTTCTCACAATACAACTAATTCTTTGAATTGTGGTTCCTCCACAAATCAATTCTTTTTGAGTTCTCATATTCCTTTTTCCCAAATCCAAGTAGGGATTATTAAATAAATTATTCAAATAGAGAAATATTTCTAAATTATAGATCAAGGCCATTGTTCTCACTGTTGGACTTTTCTTACTAGAAAAGATGAGGTAGGAGCTCACATTGCCACATCAATGATCTAATATCAAATGTTAGAAATTTAAATTAATGTGAAATTGAAAAACATCTTACCTGTGGTCATGGGAATTGGATTTGATCTCCTGAATTATGTTCTAATTTGAAGTTCCTATTCTATAATCAATATTTAGAGAATGCACTTTTTCGATCTAAACAAAGCTTAATGCCTTAAATTGATGGATTAATGGGCTTCAATTTTTTGTTATAGTGGGGACCCCTCTCATCCTTGTATTTATGTCTTTCCTCCTATTAAAGAAAGAGATTTTAAAATAACCATAAGGGGCATTTTAAAAAAACAATTAAGCATTCGGTTTTTCTTAAGAGAAAACTCTTTACTTTATGACATAAGAGTTAACCAAATCTTAATAAACTTCATTATGGGAACAATATTTTTTTTTTATTAATACCTAGGTTTTAAGTAAAACTAAATGAATCAAAATAAATAAAAGTACCATATGGGAGTGTTGATGTGGGTTAGGTTAAGGTTAGAAAAAATCAATATGATGAAATAGAATTGTTTAGATTTGAGACTTCAAGCAACTAAAACATGCATATTTGTTTATTCTCCCCCACAAATCTAATAGTATGCCTAAAATCAAAATATAAACATAAAATCTAAATAACACATGAGTTAACACATCATTGTTCATGTAGAATAGATGCATTTTGATCACCTTTGAATTATTAGGTCATAATTTGAAACGACAACTCTTTTACATAGTTTCATTTGCATAAAACTGCCCTTGTTATTAATATGATGTACCAGTTGTTATCACCAAATTTTGGTGAGTTCAAGTACTTTTCTTTAAGTTAGTAGATGAATAGAGCAATCTCCTAGCCACTTTCTACATCCAATCTCTAGATGTTAAATTGGACCAATTTCTACCGGGAAAATCTTATTACTATTTGTATTTTAGCTTTTTATTCTTCTCTCTCCACTCTTTCTTCCTCATTTTTATTTTTAGTACTATTATTATCATTAATATATATTTTTATTTTATTTGTTCACTTATTATTAGTAGTAGTATTTTTCTAAAAGAATTTATTTATTTTATTTCTATTTCCATTTTTTTTCTTATTTCTTATTTTCCTTTCTTATTTTTTTTTTTCCTTTCCACTTGGTTTTTCTTTATTTTCTTTTCCTTTCCTTTTATCCTTCCTTTTTCCCTCTACATCAACATATTTTTTCTTTTTTTTCTGTCTCTTCCATCAACACTACAAACCCAACCATGGGTTCTAAAAAAATAAAGACCTCCATCTCCCCTTCTCTATGCTCTCTCTTGTCCCATCACCTCCACCCCTGTTGTGCACCTCCTCCAACCTATGCATGATTATCCTCCCCCTTAGTCTCTCTCCTTTGCTTTCCCTTTTCATACAAGCCAACCTCTTCTTTCACTAGACCATGCCCCATCAAACTTAATTTTTTCCCCCAAGTAAGCTGATCAATTGGGACTTCACAAGCATGGGAAGAGAAACGAGGCATAGGCTCTATGTAGCTTTTTTAGATGTCCCCATCCCTCGTTGAATCTCTTTCTAACAAGAGGATTTCATCTTCTATAAAATAGCCAATGACTGAAGGGTTGAGGAGGATGTTTTTCTTTCTTTCTCATTGATGGCCTTTCCTACTAGCCTAAAAAGTCATAACAGACTCCTTAGAAGACTAAAAAAATGTAGAGAATTTTATTTAAACATGTTTATGATTAGTTGATTGATTTTAAGGCTAAAAGATCTCTAAAAATGGTACTCATGAATTTATTGGTTCTTGGTACCCTTGCACGTGCACAAGTTATAAGTTCTGGGATTTTATATTATTTGTTTTCATGTTGTATCGATACTTGTGTACTAAAATATTAAACCATACTTTATATAGACTTGAGTTCTTTTAGTCTATGTTTCTCAATTCTCATTGTTCATTACAACCATGCATGATCAAGTGTTGGAAAAAACATTCAAACTTGAGAGTTACTTTTTTGTTGTAATGGACTCCATAGAGGAATCCAACACTCATGAAATTTTAAAAGGGGTTGGCAAGCATACCAAGCATGATTTTTACGCCATAAAAAGTGGTAAAAAAAATATAAACCAAACTACTCTAAGCATGCAAAATAGTAAACTTGAAACATCACATGAAAAGAGAGAAAAAGAAATAGAGAAGCATCATTTATGTTAGGAAGGACCAAAACCTATAGGAATAAAAGGGGGTGAGGAGACATATAAAGCGTGATTTCTAAATTATCGAAAATCAATAAAACCTAAACCATCTTACTTTATACATGGAAAATAGTAAGTATAAAGCATCATGCAAATTATGAAAATAAAGAAGGAGAAGCAAAGGAATACCTCTGAATGTTGTTCTTCTTGAAGGTGGGACTAGGATGAAGCTCACTAGAGCTCTAAAAGTGTGAGGACATGTAAAGGAATGGGAAAAAAGGTTGTTTCTCCCATTTGTTCTCTTACTGCAATATGTCATATAAGAGAGACTGAAATAATTAACTGGCTACGGACTTTGAGAGAAACGAAGAAAGGAAGGGGAAACACACATGGAGGCACTCCAACAGGGCTTCGATGCTTTGTCTCCAATGATTTTGCAACCTCTAAAACATATAGGAGGGTGATATTTATATATAAAAAAGGGGTTGAAAAGGGTTTTGGGTAGGAAATGGACTAGATATAGGTTGCATTTGGGTTGAATGTGAATTGCGTTTTCATTTTGCTAAAGTAGGGGAGAATTTAGGTTGTTGTGTTTGTTTGTGGTGTTTGGATGAGTGACATTTGGCATGAGGTGATGGAGAGAGAGGTGAATCCATGTGCTTTAAGATGTACCAATGGGAGGCTTAACAAATGGTACCAGTAAGATGAGGGGAGAGGGGATTGGCTTGATCATCAAGAGGGTGGTGAGATGAGTAGGTGTGATGGGCTTTGATCATCAAAGGGGTAGTGAGATGAAGGGTGCGATGGATTTGATCATCAAAGGGGTAGTGAGATGAATGGTTGTGATGAGGCGTGTTGAAAAGGGAAATGATAGATGGAGAAAGGGTGTAAGAGAGGAGGTGATAGGAGGAGAGAGGGTGTAAGAGATTGGCATAATGAATCTTGAGAGCATGGAGGAGATGATATAATGTAGAAGAAACATTAATGGAAATGAGATAGCATGAAAGAGGGTGTAAGAAGGGGGTAAGGGGTTTTGATGATGGGTATTGAATTGATCATCAAGAGGGTGATGATATGAATGAGTGTGATCAAATGGGTGATGAGATGAAAGGGTGTGATCAAGCTATGTTCGCAAGGGAGGTGATGAGAGGAGGGAAAGTGAGGCTTGATCATCAAGTGGATGTAAGATGAGTGGGCGTAATCAAATTATATTGGCAAAAGCATTGATGAGGGGTTTTTTATTTTATTTTATCTAGTTTTAATGAGTGTCGTGTAATTGCAATCTTGGAAAAGTCTTATCTTGGAATAGTTCTGGTTAATTTGTTTAATTAACAAGTGTCTTGTAAAGGTTCTTTATTAATTTCCAAGTCTACATGTTGTCATTCCAATGGATTTACGTTCATCCTAACATCTTTACTACTGCGATCAATCCTTTACGTTTGAACATTTGAAATATCACAAAAAAATACTTAAGTCATAGCACTCTCATGTCCCAACTCTATTCCAACCTAAATGTGACATATGTATATGCAAAGGACTTGTTTAATGGATCTCACCTTTTTATTTTATTTTATAATGTTAGTCAAAAGTTGGCTTGACTAGATAAACATCTATTTTCTATACATATCCTTTTTGTTTGGATCATTCATTAATCACCACCTTTATTCGGGGTTTTGAGATTTGATTGTCCAAAACAATGGAATAGATTATATCTTTTGTGTTACTCATATGGATTAACCTTCTGTGTCTCTCAAATGAGAGATATAAAAAGTTAAATCATGTGTTTAAATTGACAATGAATCATGTGTTTAAATTCCATTAAAAGGATTAGCAATAAGAAAATATAAATCTTACACAATCAATTTGCATTGCAACATGAGGAAATAAAGAAATAATGCGGTAAAAATGACCAAAATCTATGAACAATGTTAAATATTCTAAGACACTTAGTTCTTAAGGAAATCCAATTTGAAAGTTGAATCTCAATAAACCCAGCATTTTCCTTGTTTGAAACAAGAGAAAGTCATAATATCGTATAAATCAATGTTCTCAAAACTCTTAAAGCTTCTCTTCAAAATTTTTATTTAAAATCAAGAAGAAATTTACATTTCTCTAGCAAAGAAACTTGAAATCTAATCCACCACCTCGTCCATGTGCTTCCTCATAAATCCGATTATCATTTTTCCTTTTTTTTTTCTCTTTTGATTCCATTTCTCAAAATTTTTGGTTCTCTTGATTGGTTATGGTTCTTTGTGTTGATAAAAATTGTTAAGGATTCTAGAGAGATTGGTTAGATAAGAAGCGAAAGAGCTCAAATGACAAGATGAAAAAGAGAGGGCAAAGAGAGAGAAAAAAAATAGAAGAGATGGGAAATAATTTCATGGACAGGAATTTGAAGATGCTTTCTAGGGATTTATCCAAATCAGAGTGGGAAGCTATTCCCAATATGGCCTCCCTTGTTGGGTCTATTAACTTAAAAAGGTAGAAGTCTAAAGTAAATTGTGTTGTGCTTGGTTTGTGGCTACAAATCGGACCGTCTTACATTATTGATTACCCATAAAAGATATTTGCTTATGGTATTGTAATCAGTTGAGTTTAAACAAAAAGTTTAATCTAAGCATTTATTTACTCCACTATATTGCTTCAATCGATGAACTCAGTACCAACATCCTTAAACCTAATCCTATTCCAAAGCTTAACATAGAAAGGTTCTTATGATGGTACACGCAACAAAGTGGTTATGGGGTAGAGGATGAGGCTATAAAATTTAGCTGCTCATTAAGTTTCACACACTTTTTACAATAGCTATAAAGTTGTTACACAATTTGATACATCGACACCATCCTTGGCTAATTTACATCCATGAAATTATGAGTGACAACTAGAGTAAGTCTAAAGCCAAGTTCATGATATTTATGTGGACTCTCTTTCAAGTAAAAAAAAAAGCAAAGCCTTACTTGTGGAAAGGTGTGGTCATTGTCCTGGCTGATCAATGGCCAAATTTCCAAATGATTTCCATAATGATCTTCTTTCCATCAAAGTTCATAGATTAGAATTTAGACTAAAACAACAATAATTCAAACACATCATCACTATGTTAGAAGTTAAAATAAAAATAAAAAGCATGGAAGCAATCTAAATCATTCAAACTAAATGAGATATAATGTTCAATTGCATTCCTTTAAAGATTAAACATACAAATAAGACTACAATGTCGACTTCCATTACAATCCACCTAAGATGGAAGAGATATTTTTCAAAATAATAATAATAATAAATATATTACAATCATAGCTTGCCGACTCCTTGAGTTGATTCCTTGACTCCCCCGCGTTAACTCCACTCCTAAGCATCATGAGTCAAGTCATGTTATTAACTCCTAACTATACCTGACTCACTGAGTCGAGTTGTTAACTTGGACTAATTTATGTGACTCAGCCAAATCATATATACCTTAAAATGACTGAAAGCCAAGTTGGAACACAATAAGAAAATCCATTTTTTGAAGGGGGCTTAAGGTTTCTTTTATAAAGTCTCAAACAAATGATCCCTTAAGACATTTACAACCTTAGAAAAAAGAAAGAGTAAAGAACTTAAAAGAATTAATGCTAAAGAGTTAAAATGTTAGACCTTAAACTTGAACTTCTAACCATATAAACTTGGACCTTGGAGATGATATTTTGATTTTATGATTATGTTGAAAATATGTACTTTGAATTTTCAATATATTAATACTAATAATTATTTTCTTACTTTATTTTGGATTTTAGAGTTTACGATTAGTTACGTGTCATGACTGGCCAAGGTTTGGGCCTCTGGCCCAACACACTTGTACATTGTGTAAATAGAATTAGAGGTTTATACATGGTAGTTATGGTACTCTATCTATACTAGTCCATCAAAGTCTACTATGACCTAACAATATGGTTATAGATATTTCTATGAAGGATTCTAGAAGAATCTATCGAAGGAGGTGCTAGAGCATTCTAGAAGACTCCATACTGTTGGATGCATGACAAATGGTGAGATCCTAAGGGAACATAAGGAAATGGCTTGCCTATACAAAGGGGTGGGTTCCTTATTCTTACAACAACAAGAAGAGTCTCAACTTGTGTGTTCTCTTGAGTGAAGTGATATTCTGTTTTATACTTGTTCTTTCTACTAACATAACAACTAGGTGTGGGTGTTGGATTAGGCTGACTTGTCTACAGGCAGGAGTAGCATGAGTACCACACGGTCTCAAGCATTGGGAAAAGGTAAATTAGTGACATACGTCTACCTTGCTATGGTATTAGATTATTAGTAGTTTTTATAATTTATTTTTCTTTTTCAAGTTATGATATTACAAGATATTTATATTTATCAAGAAAATGGAAAATACTTGAGCCAAAATGCTATACATGATTTTTTAATATTTATTATATTTAAAAAAAGTGTCATGACTGCCCGAGTCAAGTTGACTCCTAAGCTATTTGAGTCAAGTAAAAAATCTGAGTCAACGAACCTTGATTGCAATAGAAATGCAGAGCATCCCAAACCTAATAACTCCTAGTAAATCCTTTAGATAGACTAAATAGGTTGTATTAAAGAAAATTCCATCCTTAAATGATTGTGAAAATGAGACTTGATAGCGACTATAGCGATCAAAATAAAAGCTTTAGAAAGAAGGAAAAAATAAAACTCCAAGCTCCAATAGTAACAACAAAAAATTAAGTAAAGAAAAAACTATAAAAAATGCATGATGAGAAATCGTAATAGAAATAAAAGCTAATGTTGGTGATTCATGCAGAGATGTTCTATGTGAGTATGAAGGGGCAAAGAGATTTTTGTGTTATTGGTGGAATGGCATGATGATGAGAGCTGGTTGTTGGAGAAAGACAATAAGCCACTACCCATGTCTCACCGACTAGACATAATGAAGTTAAAAATTGTGTCATCCTTTATGTAAATATTCTTGTTTTGCTGATCAATAAAGTCCCATATTTAAGATTATAACCAATGTTTTTCTGTTCAAGTGAATTAATTTTGTGAGGCGAGGTCGAATGTGTGACCATATGAAGTGTTGATGGTCTTAGAAATTGTAGAGACATAGCGGGAGTTTTGAAGAAGACCAAGGAATAAGGCAAGGTGAGAAGCTTTGATAGGAGGAGGCGGTGGTGAGAGGAGAACATGATGAGCTTCCATATACCATATACAGGTTGTGGCTAGGATGGTGGATACAGCAGATTTGAGGGGCAACAATGACTAGGATTAGGAAAATGAAAGGGGAGGGGAGGAATTAGAAAGACAAAGGCTGAGTAATTTTGTCATTTAAGAAATATTATTTTTTAAAACTTTTTACAAAATGGGTTGGGTGACATGGCATGGTTTCCATGTTTGCTTGAGAGGATCTCTCAAGCAATGTTTAAAAACTCGGATCAGCCTGATGACTCAGGAAACTTACAAGTCTGTTGGTGGTCTGTTAAAACTTACAAGTCTTCAAAACGTAGTGCAGAAGCAAACAAGAAAAATTTTCTACAAATTTTTAAAATTTATCATCTAACAATGATGAGTGTCAATTTTCAGGAAAGCAGTGATAAGAGAATGCTGATCTTATATTTTCAAACGTCAATGTCTCTTCAAAATGAAAGAAAAGTAACAACAAATCAGGTATACATGAGAGAAGAAAACCAAAGTCTTACATTTTCATAGATATGTCTTATTTCATTTTATAGTGACCTTCGTTGTGTTTTTATTTTATTTTTTGGAGAATGATCTTATGTAGGCGTTCCATTGATTGGAACATGAATTGTTTTGAATTTGATGTCTCTTTGTGTACACCTGAACACTTTTTTGACCCCAAACACCTCATGTGTCAACTTATAATTCACCATAAACACTATAGACACTTTGTCATCATAGAACATTTTCATTTAAAAAAAAAAAAAAATTAAACAAGAGAGTGACCTACAATATTGTTTAAATCAGTTATTTTGTTTTAACCTCCTTTACGTCTAATATTTAAATCAGCTTTTTTTTTTTTTTTTTTTTTTTTTTTTTTGTAAACATTTAGAACTATGCTAAATTGATTATATTATCATTTCAGGAGAAGGACATGTAAATGGGCATGGGCTTGGCAGCCTTGATCATGACGGGCTTGGGGATCATAATGGGTTTGGTGGAGTTAATAATGACGGGTTTGGGCAGAACGGACCTGGACCTGGACCTGATAATTGCAGGTTTGAGGAGCTTGGTAAAGTTGATATTGGTGATCTAGGGGGAATAATGGTGTTGATAGAATTTTTTGGGAAGCCACTTGTCATTAACGAAACCTTAGGAGAGAATGGAGACCCAAATGGAGGGCTTTATGAACTTGGCGATGATGACGGTTTCCTTTTAAACAGTATCAAATTTCCATGGGACAATTCCCAGATCCGTTTCCTGAACCAAATGAAGCAATTTTCAGACTTCAAGATGAACCAGTCCAGCTGATTGAGCAAGAATTTCCTGGGACCTCCAAATGGAGCAGTCCCCGGACTTCCAATTTAAGATGAACTAGTTCAGCCGGTTGAGCAAGAAACAGTACATATATCACTTTGTGTGGATGGGATTCTCTATGATATAGTGGATTTTTTTGGCACTTAACAATTATGATACATTAGCAAAAAGAGTCAATTTGGGTTGGTTCATGATTTCTGATGAAGGATTCTTAGAGAATCCCATTCCGAACCATTTACTCATCTACATTGGTGGGTTCCAGATTGAACAAGAGCTCAACCCTTGGTTGATTGACTGGAATGATTTTCAGTCAATCTCAGGGTCATCTTTGTTGTTAGACTCTAGGGATATTATTCGGCTGGTTTCTGTCATGATATACTTTGTCATTGGTTTATGTTTTTTTCGATACTTTTATGTCATTTTGTTGTTGGACTCTAAACTTTCTATAATAATATACTTTCATTTTTTAAAAACTTTGGTGAGATGTTTCACTGATTTATACTTTTTTCAGTTTCTACATATGGTATTTTATCATATTTTTAGGGTTCTTAGATTACTGTTGTATTACATGTTTTTTTATGATTGACTTCAATAACTAGTTTAAGTAGTTGGTTATTATTTAATTGGTCCTTTTATTTAGTGTGGATGCATTTGAAGTTGGGCCTTTTTAATCGCTGGTAACTAAACACAAAATATAGGCACTTAAAATTAACCTATATGCCATGTGTCAACCCATGGTGCTTGCTGCTAAAATGAGAGTTAGGGATGCAAACCTAGTATGGTCTTGTTTAGGGGATGAAAGGATCCTTTGGTGTTTGAGAGTCATGTTCCAAGGTTCTCTAAAAGTATAGCTGCAAAGAGGACTTGTTTTATGGATATGAAGATCTTGTCGATCCACAAAGATCATCAACCAATAAGATAAGAACAAAAACGGGTTGCCTTTATACCTTTGACAGTCGGTTTAATGGGTTGGGGTTGGTTCGGTTTAAATAAATCATTTCTAGATAAGGTTATGATGAGGTGACGTAATACTAGGTATCACTCCCACACCTTGGACAAGTATATAAAAGGTTAAAGATAAGAATAAGAAAAGAGAGAATTTAGGAAAGAATTCTCATCCAATTTGATGTAGGATACGGTCATACCCCTTTATTTATACTTATCCAAAGGGTGTGAGGGAAAAGACACACTCTTACTTAAATAACTCTTAGTGTATGTGACAATCATAAATGTAGGATTTGTTAGTTGACAAATCAACACAACTCTCTCTTTATATACACAACTTTTCATGAGAGAAATAATGGATAAGGTTGTGTTGGTTGAGAAACCATTACTCTTTTCAATGAGTTGCTTATTCTAAGAGGACTCTTCATAAGGAGTTGTGATGTTTTCCAACCATTACTACTTCTCATGTAATTTATTTTTTCAAGAGTTCTTACCTCAAGAGACACTTCATTTTAGCTGTGGTCAATCATGGTTACCTCATACGTTTCTACATCTACTACTTGGGCATGATTAAGCATATGTATCTTCTCATTTCCATCATACTGAGCAACTAGTAGGATTGGCAAAATCACTACATAGTCCTTCGGATAACATGATCCCTTATCCTTAGTAGATCATCGTCAGTGTTAAACCGATAGCGTCAAGTACCTATACAACATTTTTTTATTACATTAAAGCAAAAGGGGTGACCCCCTCTACAATCTGTATTGATTTTTTTTCTTTTTGAAGAGATAACTACATGACACCCCCTCTCTCCTCTTCTTCGCACGTCTCTCTCCCTAACTCTCTCTCACATCCCTAAAATCTCTAATCTCAATCCACCACATCCTTACAAAATCTCTCTGCCCTCTCACACAATACCAGCATGCCATCCTATCCCTTAGTTTCTCTCTCTACCATCCAACTCCTTGAAACTATCAAGACCTCCTAAAAATCCTCATGAAACTTTAGTTACTACATTTTTTTCCTTCGGTAATATTGAAACAACACAACCCCTACCCCTCTAAAATGGCTCCTTGGTTTTTCTTTTTTTGCCCTAAGGACACGTCCGTTGCATTGATCTCTATTTAAAAATTTCCTTTTATTTAAAATACCATTAACGAAAACAACTTCCCATCTTCCCTGTATCAATCTCTTCCTGTTTCCTTTCCCCTTATCAAATGATACCATTTCGTTCCACTAAAATACATTCCATAGTCAAAAACTACGGCTCTCTTATTTCCTTCCCGTCTCCATCAAGAAACATGTATCCATTTCTATGCTTTTGTACTTCTTTGGCTTTTTAAATTTCATGGGTGTTTTTTTTTTTATAATCTTTTTAGTTTTTTACTCTCTTGACACACAGTGCTACCAACAACGGTTAACCAAATATCACCAATAATCCATGCAAGAGCATAAACCATTTTGATAAAATGGACTCGAGCACGGTCCCTCTCAAAAATCTCCAACCTGTGAGATTAATTTAGATTCCCTTCAATAACATCTAACATTTGGTAAATCTCTATGCAAATGTGACATGTCACAGCGAGAAATTGGTGAACCTCACCAGTCACCATCTCTCTCTACCGAACATCAGACAGGCTCTTTTATTACACCTTTCTCACTCGTTAATTTTTAGACCAACCCAACATCATTCCAATGAGCATTGAGAAAACTCCTCCAAATCACATCAGGCTTCATTGGCATGTCTTCAACAATGACTCCATCATGAGCAAGGAGATCAAATTCAAAAACAACATTTGAAAGCCAATAATCATTTTTGCCTTTTATCAAAGAATCTAAAATTGGTGTCTTTGCTGTTATCGGAGAACCCAAATCACAAGATGGGTAGTTTAGAAGTCACTCATGAATCAGTCTATACAATTCATGAATCTTCCTGATTTTTTCATGGAAAAACTCTTCTTTCTGCGGCTGAGAATTCTAGGAAGTTCATCCACAACATCCATTTGGAATACCCGACATCGGAAATGTTGGATCATTAATGGCTTAGCATTCAAGCACATTTAAGGGTTTGAGTGTATTTTTCATATACAGTTAAAAACGATGAATAAGAAGTTGTACACTTAGCATTCATGCATCAGACATAGGTTCCACAATTGGTAAATCCCTTACGTGATTAGTCCACTAAATTTTATGTTGTTGAGAAAAGTCCACTCGGTTGATCTATGTCATACCAGTTCAACCATCTAATCTTTAGTCATTTTTCTATCTTATTCTATTTGTATTATATATTATATTTTGTTTTTCTAGTAATAACCGTTCATTTTATAATAGAGATTTTTTAAAAATATATTTTTATTCATAATTACTTCATTTTATGTGATGCCCATGCTTACACGGGTACACTCGCTAGTTGTTAGACTGAATGTACTCTTGACAACTTCAATCACGTAAGATCGGTACCGTGTTAGTGTTTCTAAGGTTAAGGTCTCATACTTAGTATCGCAAATGACGACTATAGACATGCGACAAAGAAAAAGTACTAGGTCTTCATTTTATTAGGTACTCCCTATACTCTAATCCAAGAATAAGGCATTCCCTAACCTCTGCAATGTTGAGTTACTTGTCACCACCACATGGTGACTGCAGTACACAATCTTGACCCCTATCAATTTTCCTCTAGTTTTTTGTGGACTTCGCATGCGAGGACCTGAGTCAGTGTCCATATTTCGTTAGTAGTCCTAACCACTTCTAACTACATTTAGAACTATTTCATAAAGTTAGTTTTTTTTAGTTCTAAATATCTAGTATACATTTTCAAACTAGATCAAATTGATCGTGCATTCATTGTTCTTCTTAGGCATCCCTGAGATCTTTTTAATAATGTCTCCCATATAGAGTCCAATACCTTGGACATCCTTTAAGCCAACCATACCCATTTTGGTTGTATGCTCTCTGAATCTCTCTAAAGATAATCCCTTGGTCATGGGATCGGTTACCATCTTTTCAGAGGTAACATAATTGACTTTAACTTCACATTTTTTCACTATATCTATTATATGGTGATAATCTACATCAATGTATTTTTCCTTCGAGTTATTAACTCCATTTTTTATCTTAAAATAATAGACTTGTTATCACTAAACACATTAATTGTGTTGTTTGACAAACCTAGTTTCAAATCTTTTACGAAATGTTAAATCCAAACAACATACGTTGTTGTTACACTGCATGCAATAAATTCTAACTCCATGGTTTATCTAGCAATACACGTTTGTTTCTTGTTGGACCAAGAAACTGCTCCTCCCCTCAAGAGGAACATATGACCATTAGTTGACTTCCTTTTATTTGGAACACTCGTAAAATCTGCATCAGAGAATCTAACAATGTCCAGTTTGCTAGATTCATAACCTAACTTATAATTATTGGTTTCTTTTAAGTATCTCATAATCCTTTAACCGCTTGCCAATGTGTTTCTCCTGGATTAAATTGAAACCAACTTATTAATTCAACTCTGTAGCAAATATCAGGCTTAGTATAGGTCATTGCACACATCAAATTTCCCACAGTTTAGGTATATGGTACTTTACCCATTCTATCTTTTTCCTAATCGTTTTGTGGATATATTGATTCATCTAATTTTTGTCCCTTGATAGTAGGTGTATTAACAGGTTTACACCCTTCTATTCTAAATCTTTTAAGGATCTTCTTAAGATACCTTTCTTGATCCAGATATAACATCATCAAGCCTCAATCTCTAGTTATCTTAATACCTAGAACATAAGATGCTTCACCCATGTCTTTCATCTCAAACCGAGATCCCAAATATGATTTAGTCTTATTAATCATTTTCAAGTCATTTTTGACAAAAAATATATCATCCTGAGAAACGTATTCACCGTTTATCATTATGTTCACAATCAATTAGCCTCTCTATGTGTGTAGTTTCACCCAATTGAGCTTGAAGAGTAGATTCTTATTTTATATAATTTGTGTTGCCGAAGGATAGGTGAAGCCTTCTATTTGGTTACTTTTTAATAAACTTTTTAATCCACATAAGCACCTATGTAACTTAGAGATAGACGCTTGTGTTGGTGTCATACACATCAATTCCAACAAACTCAAGATATTAAAACGTCTACATTATTTGGTCAATGTATTAAGAAATATCATTTTGAAAAGAAAAAACAAATGGTTCGCATAAATGTGCAAAAATAGAAGAACACGTTTAGGTAAGCTGATAAACATGATGATGCAGTACAAAGGGAGATGATACCAAAAGTTGATGTAGAGTAATTTCAAAACCCTCAAACAATGGTTAGATTTAAAGTGTGGAAGCAAAAGTTTTGAAGAATTGAATTTGCACTTCAAGTAGCCCTGGAATAAGAGAAAATAGATAATAGAATCACAAAAATAAAGTTTAAAAGAATTTAGAATGAAAATAAGAAAAAAAGAAAAAAAAAAACCCAAAAAAGGTATTTCTATATTTTTGGCCAAAAAATCCAAAAATTATCAAAATGCCTTTCTGAAGCGTCAAAAAATTCTAAAAATTTTATGGTCATTTCTGACATGTTCTAGGG
>JAOXJP010187846.1:0-12316 GCA_025762735.1 Platanus orientalis | reverse complement strand
TCTTGGTTATGGAAATTCATTGAAATCTCTGCAAACTATGTGGAATCATTGAATTTAAGCTTCTAATAAGTAAATCTTGATTACAATGGATGATTTTGCTATGAATATCCTTTTTATTTCAAATTATGTGATGTTAGCTATGGAATTACTTAAAACTACTGGTTATTTTGGATCTAATGCCTTGGAATATGTTAGAATTGAGAATCCCAGTTTGCTTAGAGAGTTCATATGCTCCATATGCTTGGAATAATCCCTTTTCCTATCAAAATTTCTTAAAAAATTCTTTAGGATTATGCTTGTGACCATTGATTTTGGTTTGATCCTTGGTTCTACATCTATTTTGTGAAAGTCTATTGATATTAGACATTGTGTAGACTGATTTTCTTCATGCAATCCTTAGAAACGTATGAAATCTGAATTTTCTCCCATGTGAATCTTTGAAAATCTGTGTGAAGTGTGAATTTCCCAAGATCTATCATAATTATGATTAATTTAAAAAGTAATCTTATCTTGCCTATTGTTTGGAACACTAGAAGCGATATTGGTTGATCTTTATGATTTGATTTGAGAGGAGACCATGTGAATTTCTAAATTTCTATAGAAACATATCAAACTCATTGACTCTATCGAACTATATGCTTCCTATGTGATTATGTATAATGTGTGAACCCTCTAATTCTAACACATATTTAAATCATTGAATCTATATGAGATCTTAGTGAATCACTACAACCTCAAACTTATGAATATGCTAATATTGAACCTAAGTTAACTATATGTATTTGAAATGATCAGTTTATGACAATATGATGCTCATGTTTGTTGTACACATTATGAAAATATCTAAATTATTGAAACTATATGGACCTTCAAACCTATTGATGCAAACTCTTTTGGACTTTGAACCTTTGACTATTTGGGCCCCGTCACAGGGCCAAGTGTGACCTTTGAACTCTGAACTTTTGGGCCGTGTCACAGGGCTAAATGTGGCCGTTAATGATCTAGGCCTTGACACCGGGCTAAGGGTGTTCCCTTTCGACCTTTGGATATTGAACTTTGGAACCCTTTGAATATGGAACCTTGCGGACTTCGAACACTTCGAACATTAAACTTAAAATACTTTGAATCCTCGAACTCTGAATATCAAATATTCGACTATTGTGGATTATGTGGATTCTGGACACTTTGAACATCAAAATCTGAACACTCAAAAATCACAGAACATTAGATCTCTCGAGACTAACATAGGTCATTAAACTTGTGAGTTTTAACCTTTGCATTAAATTATTATTTGAACTTCGATCTTTGTATTGAACCATTGGCTTCTATCTGACATGTGACTATTGACACTTTGGTACTAGTATGATTGTGATTATTACTTTGATATCTGTTTAGCTTCATATTGACCTTTGGACATGCTAGTATTCAGATTTGGTCTTTACTTCTAATTATTTATATTCTACTAGATTTCTTATAGATTGGGACTAACCCAGCCATTTGTTTTTCAGACTAATCATTAATGTAGGTCCCTCCTCCGAGAGACTTGATTCGACAGACTCTCCTTTTCTTTTTTTATGTTATTTATTTTGGGCATGTTATTGGACCCTTTATACTGGACCATATTTTAGATTATTAGATATTCACTTCCCTCTTGTTTATTTAGGGTGAGAGGGCACCCCAGTGCATGACAGAACATGGTTTGATCTTGGTTGTATTTCGGGGTTAGCTTGACTTATGGTCCCTTACACATAAAGTGGGAGGCATCGACTATCCTCAAGAAACATGAGATATGGGAAATAGCTCGAAAGTTAGTAAAATGTGAAAAAATTAAGCAAAATGATTTGAGAGACATGATTTTATGTTTTTATCTATTTTTTATCTACAAAATGGGTTGATTGGAATTTAATAGTTTGACTTTGAATGGTTTATATATATCCCAAAGATGCAAAAATTGAGTGAGAAATGAATTTGAAAAAAGAGTTCTAAGAGATATAATTTGGGAGACATGATTTTATGTTTTTATTTATTTTGTTTATGTACAAGATGGTTTGATTTTAGGAAACATGAATGAATGAATGATTTATATTTACATAAAAATGAGATGAGAAATAATCTAAAAGTAAATAATAAATATTCTAAATTAAGTAAAATAATTTGAAAAACCTGGTTTAATGTTTTGATTTATTTTGCATATGCTTGAAATGGTTTGATTAGTTTAAATTTGAGAAATACCATTGAATGATTTATATTTATACAAAAATGGGATTTTAAAGTAAGTGAAATATCATAATTTTGAAAAGTGTTCAATACTTAAAAGGTTAAATATAAATGAATGAATGATTTGTATTTATCTTGAATATTGGGTTAGAAATACGTGGATAGAGGAAAGTTTGAAAAGTTTTATAAATTTATAAAAGTTAAATGTGAATGAATGAATGGTTTATATTTATCCTAAAATTGAAATGAATGATAACTTGAAAGTAGGTAGAATATAGAAAGTTTAAAAAGTGTTCTAAAGTTAAATATGGATGAATGAATGGTTTGTATTTTCCCAAATGGGATGAGAAAAGTATTCCAAATGTAAGTAAAACAATCTGGGAAACATGATTGATGCTTTTATTTACTTTTTCTATGTACAATATGGTTTGATTAGAATTAATGGGGGTAGTTAGTTTGATTTTGAATGAATGAATTAATTATGTTTATATAAAAATGGGATAACTTAGAAGTAGGTAAAATACAGATAATTTGAAAAGTGTTCTAATTTTAAGTAAAATAATTTGAGGGTGATGATTTTATACTTTTTGTTTATTTATTATACAATGATTTGACTTAAAACTTAATAGGGATAAATTTTCATGTCTTTGGGAAATATGAATGAATGAGCGACTTGTGTAGAAATGAGATATGAAATAACTTGAATATGGGAAAAAAAAGAGTTCTAAATTTAGGTAAAATAATTTGAAAGAAATGATGTTATGTAAGAAATGATTTGATTAGGATTAATGGGGAGTGATTAGTTTGACTCTAGGACATATGAGAGATTTAAATTTATATGAAAAAGGAGGTGAGAGATAACTTGAAAATAAGTAGGATAAGGAACTTGAAAAATGTTCTAAATTTAAGTAAAATAATTAAAAATATAAAAATTGGATATGAATCCTTGACTTTGTTTATGTAAGGACAACATGACAGACTGAACATTCTGTCGTGACGTAATAGTTAGCAGTCAAGTATCCAATGGCTAGTTGCACTGGTGGGGGTTCAACTGACTACTAAGATTGAAAATAATTAGTTTAAATTTAGACAAACATGCAAGTAGACAATCCCTAGGTCTTGAACCTTGTCTAAGTCTAGACTACTAGATAAATTATATGTCAATGTCCTATAACAACTCTAGCCTACAATAAATCTAAATTCATGATGGTTCAGATATCATCTATAAGTCAAGTGTACCAGTCTAAACACTTCCCCGAAAAGTTGGGATCATGAGAATACTGTATGGTTGGGTTACGCAGTCTTTTCATGTTGTAGCCACGATATTAGCATTGTTCCTGTAACGCCCCCGAACCTGGATTCAGATATGGTACCATGTCGCTTCGGATTCGGATTCGTTACTATTCATAAGTCCAATAGTCCACATAATATTGACCCAAATCATGGGCCCACAAGTAATATCCAATAGTTTACATATTCACATTAATTTTTCTTTATGTCAATTTAATTCAATAGTCAGATTTCAAAAGATTGCGGAAGCATAGTCAATATCTAATAACCACACATATTTGGAACGATAGTTCGCAGAAGCGTAATCCAAACCATAATGTCATAGTAGTATCACCTCAATATCTCAAAATGAAAATATCACTACAACCTCCATGGTAGTCAATATAGTAAATATGCTAAATAACTACACTCGGGTGCCCTCTCACCCTAAATAAACAAGAAGGAAGTGAATATCTAATAATCCAAAATGTGGCCCAGTATAGAGGGTCCAATAACATGCTCAGAACAAATAACATAAAAGCAGAAAAGTAGAGTTTGTTGAATCAAGTTTCTCGAATGAGGGACCTACATCAATGATCAGTCTGAAAAATAAACGGTTGGGTTAATTCCAACCTGTAAGAAATGTAGTAGACTATAAATAATTTGAAGTAAAGAACAAATCTTAATACTAGCATGTTTAAAGGTCAATACGAAGCTAAATAGATATCAAAGTAATAATCACAATCATACTAGTACCAAAGTGTCAATAGTCACATGTCAGACAGAAGCCAATGGTTTAATACAAGGATCAAAGTTCGAATAATAATTCAATGTGAAGGTCAAAACTCATAAATTTTATGACACATGTTAGTCTCAAGAGATTCAATGTTCTATGATTTCAGAGTGTTTAGATTTTGATGTTCAAAGTATCCAGAATCCACATAGTCCACAATGGTCGGACATTCAATATTCGGAGTTCGAAGATTCAAAGTGTTCGGAGTCTGCAAGGTTCCATATTCAAAGGGTTCCAAAGTTCAATATTCAAAGGTTAAAAGGGAACACCTTTAGTCTAGTGTCAAGGCCCACATATCAAGATAACACACTTAGCCTGGTGTCAAGGCCCAGATCATTAACGACCACATTTAGCCTTGTGACAAGGCCCAAAGAGTTAGTAGACACACTTAGCCCGGTGTTGAGGCCTAGATCGTTAATGGCCACATTTGGCCCTGTGACAAGGCCCAGAAGTTCAGAGTCCAAAGGTCACACTTAGCCCGATGATGAGGCCCAAATAGTTAAAGTTTCAAAGTCCAAAGGAGTTCACATTGATAGTTTTGAAGGTCCACATAGTTTTGATAATCGAGATATTTTCATAATGCATACAACAAGCATGAGCATCGTATTATCATAAACTGATCATTTCAAATGCATATAGTTCATTTAGGTTCAATGTTAGCATATTTATAAGTCAGAGGTTGTAGTGATTCACTAAGATCTCACATAGATTCAATGATTTAAACATGTGTTAGAATTCGAGGGTTCACACATTGTACATAATCACATAGGAAGCATAGAGTTCGATAAAGTCAATGAGTTTGATATATTTCCACAAAAATTCAGAAATTCACATGGTCTTCCATCAAATCAAACATAAAGATCAACCAATATCACTTATAGTGTTCCAAACAAAAGACAATGCAAGATTACTTTTAAATTAATCATAATTAGGATAGATCTTGGGAAATTCATACTTTACATGAATTTTCAAAGATTCACATGGGAGAAAATTCAGATTTCATATGTTCTAAGGATTGCATGAAGGAAACCAATTCACACAATGTCTAAGATCAATAGACTTTCACAAAAGAAGTATAAAACCAAGAATTAAACCAGAATCAATAGTCACAAACATAATCCTATAGAATTTTCTAGAGACTTCAATAGAAAAAATGATCATTCCAAGCATATGGAACATATGAACTCACTAAGCAAGCTGTGATTCACAATTCTAACATGTTCCAAGGCATTAAATCCAAAATAACTAGTAATCTTAAGAAATTCTATGGCTAACATCACATAATCTGAAATAAAATGGATATTCATAACAAAATCACCCATTGTAATCAAGGTTTACTTACTAGAGAAGCTTAGATCCAAATAATTACGAGGTTCAACGGCTTAGAGTATAGATCTTCACATATTTTTAGAGATTCTCAAAGATTCAATCACCAAATTGCAAAGATTATAGGAGTCTAAAGAAGTTTCATTAGACAATCCATAGTAAGATATAATTACTTATAATCCTTTTATTCTCTTGATCACTGTACACAAACCACTTCCTCAACCTTTAATCCTTTAAAATTTTACATGGATCCAATGCTTAAACACTCTAGAATATAATTATAAGATCAAACCTAATTAATTCAATATAATTTAGTATAGATCTAAGAAAGTTAGAGCTTACCTTGACTTAAGAGAGCTAATCTCCCATTCTTTTCCCAATTATCCAAGTTTCTCTTTCTCTCTCTCTCTCTCTCTCTCTTTCTCTCTCCCCCTCTTATGTGTATTCTAGTCCATAGTCCATTTTGAGTTACAACAAGGTAGTATACACATTCTATGTGTGAAATTACCATTTTCTCAAAGTTCCCATGCGAGGAGGGATGGAATCCCCCTTTTTTTATATGGGTAGTGATGGTCAACCCAGACGACTCGTAGTTAACCAAGATACCCCATCGTGGTCTCCCGCATGGTGTTGTGGTCGATTGGCCTGCACACACCCAAAACCCCCCAGATTTTCTTCCTTAAAACCCCGCTTTGGAAAAATGGCTATAACTTTCGGTAGAAAACTTTAAATTGAGTGTCGTTTATTAGGTTGGAAACTAGACTTCAAGAAATTTCCAACAAGGTATGGGTCACCATCAAATTTTCTTAGTATTAGTGTCAATGGGCCTGGGAAGTTACCCTAAATTTGTGGGTCTGACAACACAGACTCCTTATGAGAGAATTGTCATAACTTCTTTTAGGAGACTTGTAATCATACACCGTTTGATGCATTGAAAAGTAGACTCATAGATATTTCTAGGGGTATATAATTTGTACTCTAAATCACTTAGGATTGGTGTCATTGGGTCCGGGAAGTCACCCTAATTATGCAGTCAAGATAACTTTTGAACTTGATAAGTTCGAGGCCCCAACTTCGGTTCTACACTTCTAAATCAGTCCAAAAGGTTCCTAAACAACCAAAGATCTGTCTAGAATATGATAGATGACAATTTTACCCTTATATGGGTAAAATTACAAATTTACCCTTTTAGTACAAAGTGGGGCATTACACTTAGACACATGTTTTTTTTTTCTTGCGTGACATAGGGCTATAAACGGAGTGAATTCGAAGTGGATATTGATGCATCCATATTTGATTCCGTTTAGAAATAGAGGCATTTGAATTTGCATCTGATATTCGACAGATGTTGGGAAAATGAATTTGTAGTCGATTCTATCGAATGTGAATTCAAATATTTGACAAAATTTTTAAATTTAAAAAAAAGGGGAAGAAGGGAAAGAAGAGAAATGCCCAAGGGAAAAATTGCTTGCTTGATTTAGAGATTTGATGTAGAGATGAGAAAAATGATGTTAATAAGGTTATAGATTTATCCTTTAGGAGAGAGAAACTGTATGGAAGACAGAGGAAGTTGATTTTGATGTTGTCGTCGCACATTGTCGCCGGTCTATTCCAAGCCCTAATCAAGTTGTAAAAGAAAGATTAGTCGATTTCAAACCCCCTTTGATGTTGTCATCACAGTTGCATGTTGTCATTGCTGGATGGAGGTCTCCCAAGCTCTCACACCGTTGTCTTTGGATGCCTCTCATAGTTGAATATTGTCATTGCCGGTCGATCATCTCTCATTCTCTCACACCGTTGTCTTTGAATGCCTCTCAATCCCTCTCTCATCTCTCATGTTGTTGTGAACGATTTAGGGCTTCATAATTTTATTTTTTACTTTTATATTTATTTATTTATTATAACACCCTCACCTACCTCAACTCTCTTTTATTTATTATAATATCTTCAGCTCAATGAGGCATCTTACATGTTGACATATGTATCTATATATATATGGTCGAATATTAATAAGATCGAATGTGTACATATTCGCATTCACTTTGTTTATAATTGAATATTTATTAAACGAATCGGATATGCATCTGTATTTACCTTAATCAAATTGAATATGAATCAAATACGAATGCTTAGGCAGATAGTTGACAACCCTAGCATGATGTCTTTACATTTCTTATACTCTCTATACTGCTCATTTCTCTCACATGCAAGGGTAATTCTTGGTTTCCTTGAGGAACCACCAAAATCTGACTTTTTAATGACAATGAAGAAACCATGTCTCCGCCCAACATCAGCCTCCAACTTACATAATGTTGCACGACTCTTGAATATTTATGCATAAAATAATTACATAAAAATTGAAGAACAATAACTCAAACAATCTTCGCATAATAATTCAAAAAAAATTCAAACTTTACCTCATGCGTGATAAACTCACTGGTATGATCCATTACCATCTCGGCGGAAACCATGCCGAATTGCGTCAAAACATCACCCTCCAATTGGAACATCACAAAAAGGGTCAATATACGCATTCACAAAAATAAAATAAAAATAGGTTTATTCGACCACACAGAGTTGAATAAAACCCTTTTGTTCGGCCCTATATGGCCGAACCAAACACGGAAAAAATAAACTTCAAATCGGAAAAAAAAAAAAACGTACCATGGAGTGATTTTCTTGCTCTGGTTCAACTCTTTGATGATCCATTGAGCGATTACTATGCTTGAAAACAATAATGAGTGTAAAAACAAAAAAGGGTTTGGTCTTGAGGAAAGAAAGAGGGGTTTGTTGGGTGAGAGTAGGGGTGTTAATCGGGTCGGGCAAGGGCTACCCCTAGCCCAGCCCGAAAGAAAATGTATTGGTCCAAGCCCGAACTCAGTTCAAAATAGCTGGCCTGAGCCCATCTTGGTATAAAATTGTGGGCTTCAAGCCGAGTTTGGGTAGCCCGAAGTGATTAACTACAAGCTTGCACGTCCTTTTAAAATAGTAAATTTACCTTATTTTGAAAACCATATGTTGGTAAATAATTGTTTATAACAAAAAAAGTACTATTATTATATTTTTTTGTCACATGTTTTTATTAAAAAAATGTGAAGCCTTTATTTATATATATATATATATATATATATATATATATATATATATATACACACACAACTAGACAATAGTTCGGGCCAAGCCGGGTACTCCGGGCTGGGCTAAGGCTTGCTTGAGCCTAGCTCGAAAATCATTTCGGGTCTAGAACTTGGGCCCGAGCCCAGCCTAGCCCGAAGCTCTACTTGCCTAGCCCGGCCTTTTTTTGGGCCGGGCAAGTCAAGCAGCAGGCCAGCCCAACCCAATTGATAGCCCTAGGTGAGAGTTTGATTAAGGAGGTGGGGCTTTGAGGGGGGTGGGGTGGGGTGGGGGTGGGGTGTGGATATATATATATATATATATATATATATTGTATTTGTGTGAGAAGGGTTAGAAAGGTAATTTTAAACATAGGTATTTGTTGGAATTTTGAAAAATTTTAAAACTAGGGTGTGAAGAGAATATTTTGGGGTGTATTTAGAAGCTCCCAACTACTTTTGTCTATTTACTTAAACATCCTTTACTATCTCATATTTATTAAATCACCCCTTATCAAGCATGCTAGTAGAAATTGATGATGCTTTTCAGCTCTTATCAAATGGAGATGATTCAAACTCAACACATAATTTTCTAGGAACATTGGTTTAGGGGTTTTTTGGTGACTTGGCATGTTGTCATTGGTGATGATTGGAGGTGCCACCTGAGAATCTAGTAGGACCAGGTGGAGTGATGTGAATCCCAGGCGATCAGTTGTGGGTTTTGGTAGAACAAAAACTCCATATTAAAAGACAAAAAAAAACATGTTCATGCTACAAAAAGCCACACAAAAGTTTACCACACCAAATCTTTATTCATGTAGGCTTCTGTGGATGTTCTGTGGAACATAATCTAAGTGTATTCCCTCTAAGTTGATATGATAAATAGGATGATCATGGGTACTTTTTGGCCTTGTTTGGTTGCCTTGACTTGAAAAGAAAATAATAGGAAAAAAATTGTACCAAAAAAAAAAAAAAACTTTTGTTACCATCTTCACATTAAAGGGGGATTTTCAGGCAAGAGTTGTGTGAAAATAATAGGGTAGCTGACGAGAAGATAGATAGATGCATGGATGGGAAAATTTTGAAATTTGAGGGTTTTTCGTTATTGGCAAGAGACGGCTTGAAAATGATTTTCTCAATAAAATTATGCCTAGAATCACGAGAAAACCGGCCTTTCATGGCAATCAGACAAGGCCTTTAGTGAGAATTTGATGGATGACTTTCTAACCATTTGATCTTTATTCAGTGTTGTTAAGTAATCAATGTAAGAAAATTTACCACAATTTCTTGATAAAACGAAAAAACTTGAAAATAGGAAAGGGAAACAATGAAGATAACATTTATGTGGTTTGGTTTATTTATTGCCTGCAACCATGGTATAAAGTTTCTCTTTTACTCTTTATTTGTTAATATAATATTCTAACAATCTCTTTTTCATAAATACCATCCAATTAGGAAAAATAGGAAATGAAATAACATGAGAAAGAACCCCATAGAATGGAATATATATAGAATAGGATTAAGTAAATCTAATCCAAAGGCTCACAGTAATAATTTTCTCAAGGTGGAGTGTGAATAGCATGAACACCCAACTTAAGTATTGAAATTGATCTATAACAAAGGCTTTAGTGAAACTATTGGCCAATTGATGGAACATATATAGAATAGGATTAAGTAAATCTAATCCAAAGGCCCACACTAATAATTTTCTCAAGGTGGAGTGTGAATAGCATGAACACCCAACTTAAGTATTGAAATTGATCTATACCAAGGGCTTTAGTGAAACTATTGGCCAATTGATGGTTTAAAAAAACATATTTAGTCTTACCAAGAAAAATTATAATAATAATAAGAAGAAACATAGTAAGTTTGAAGTAATCCATTATGAAGCAGTCAATCTTGATATGCTTTGTAACACCTCGCGGTGTACTTCAAGGGTAAAATTGTAATTTTATCTAAAATGATAAAATTATCTTTTCACATGTTTGAATAGACATTATGATGGTTTAGGAACCCTTTGGACCAACTTAGAAGTATAGAACCCAAGTTGGATCATAACTATTCAAGTTCAAAAGTTTTCCTAAGTGCGTAATTAAGGTAACTTTACGAACAAACCTATACCAATTTCAAGACAATTTAAGTATGACCATATATAATTGGAAAAGTCTATGAGTTTAGTTCCAAATACATTAAATGGTGTGCGAATCTAAGTATTCTAAAGAAAGTTATAGCCGCTTTTCTTGTGAGGGTTAAAGCTGGAAAAGCCAATCTGGAAATTGGATGGGTCCCGAGTGGTGTCCATGATCAGTTGCCTAAATCCGTAATGGGTCACGGGTTATTTCTAGAACCTTGAAATCTCGGATTGTGCAGTGTGATCAGTCTCCTATATCTATGATGGGTCTCGAGGGGTGTTCGGGATGGGTCCCCAATGGTGGGGATGGGCTCTAATTAACACGCCTAAATTCCTAGAAAAAGGGATTTATTCCCCATTTTGCAAGGAATCTTTTAGGGAAATGTAATATCGTACAAAGACTACTATATAACATCATTTTGCCCTAAAATATGTTATATTACATCTAAGAAATGAAGAGTTAGATACGTTAAAGAGCTAGGGAGAGATGAGGGATTTCTTCCCTAATTGGATAGGTTTCACCTTTAACCATGAAAAATATGCTAGAATAGCTTAATTTCTTCCTAGTTTTATCTTCTAATATTAGATCTACATTATTTTACAAAGAACAGAGGGAAATGAAAGGAGATTCTTCTTCAAGATCTTCTTGTCAAGTAGAAGAAGAAGCTTATAGTAAGTAGTTATATAAAGCTTACCTTGTTTTTGTTTGTTTTAGGTTATTAGAAGTCTTGTAATGCTAAAATCTCGAATCTATGAATGTTTTGTCACATGTTAGTGAAGCCCTTTGCTAGGATCTTAGAAACCCCACTTATTGTGATGATTTGTGATGAAATCTTACAATTTTCATGCTAGGATCTTAAAAATCCATATTTTATACTATGAGAAAAAATGGATTTACATTCTATCTATATGTATTTCATAGAAATGATGAATCTCATGTACTATGAATGCTTATAAATTAGGATTATATAACTCTATAGTTTTCATGAAGGATATTGATGGATGATTTGCTTGATATGCCTAGTATGATTATTTGAGTTGGTGATGAACATCTCTTAAATATGTTAGTTAAAGATGATGTTAGAAGATAACTATGAAGCATGTTGATCTCCATGTAATGATACTAACATGTTATTGTGTATAAATTGCTTAGAAAACTCTATGAAATGATTCAAGTAAGATATGCTTAAAGATGGTGAAGATTGCACTTCCCTCTTTGATTTTCTATGAACTCCCTTAATTCTTGTATTCTACATGTTTGATAAAATGCATCTTAATGTTTTTCTCTTATTATTTACATGTTTCTTAGATGCCTTTGGGTTCCTTGCATGAGCCTATTGTTCTCTTTGTTGAATTTCTTTAAATATATGTTGGTTTATAGATATTCCATAGATTTCTATGTTAGGATCTTAGAATTCATGTGTATATGTTTTAAGATGTTTGAAAATACATGTAGGGTTGTATGAC
>JAOXJP010187835.1:0-12317 GCA_025762735.1 Platanus orientalis | reverse complement strand
TAATCAAATATAAAATAATGAAAAAAATAAAACTTCACATCTATAAACACATCCACCATTATTATCATAGATAAAAAAAGAGACAGTTAGAAATCAAAAACCCAATTGAACAAAACTACTTGTAATAGTTGTTTATGAAAACCTTAGCACCGTAGCCCATCAAATACTTAACTGTTAGTAAAACAACCTTGATTTTACTATAATCAGTAAATTTTAAATTTCATCGACTAACCCTCCACTGATTTTATATAAAATCTAATAATATTATAATTTATTTTTTTATCTAATGATATGATCATTTATTTTGACTGATTTGATATATAAAATCTTTTTCATCGATTAACTCAAAATCAATTTTTCAGATTTGATATGTTAAGGTTTATAAGTTTATATTAGGTTTGGATTACTTAGGCAAAATTAGTTGAATCTGAAAAATAATTAAGAGAAACAAATAAAAAAAGGGGTTAAATTTGTGTTGATAAGGGATTATGGTCGTAACTTTCAAATCATAACGGAATAAAAAATAAAAGTAAGTTATAAAATAAAAATAAAAGCAGTTTGAAATGAGATAAATAAATGAAAAAGGAGAAATTAGGATGATAGAAAATAAAAATATATTTTTTTGTAAATAATAAAGAATGAGAAAATTAAGAGAAAAAAATAATTTCCAAACAATAAAAAATAGCAAGTTTTATGGGATAAAGAGAGGGACTAAGGTAATATAAGAGAAAATACAAAAACTTTTAGGGAGAAAACATGTGTGAGAGATGCATGTATAGAAAAAACAAAGAGCGTGTAGAGAATAATGATAACCACATAAAACAATCCAACACACCCATTAAAATATAATCTTTCTAGAGAATGAAATTGGACAATTAGTAAAAAAAAAAAACAGATCTAAATATGAAAATATATATATCTAAATGTGACAAACCATAACTTTTAATCATAAAAAAATAAAAAAATAGATTAATGTGATGATATATTGATATACTCACCTAAAAAAAAATCAATCAAAATCAACTGTGAGTAGAAGCACCAAATCTAGTGATCAATTTCAAATTTCGATCTTGAAAAAAAAATGTACATGGAATGATGGTTATTAATGAAAACTTAAAATAAAAAATAAAAAGAGATTGTGGATAAAGATAAGACAAATATTGACTTACTTGTAAACATAGATCAAACAATAAATTGAAAAACAGGAAAAAAGAAAAGAATAAAAAAAATTGAAGTTAGGGTTTCATATTAACAAATTAAAAAAAAAAAAAAGGCTTAAGAGAGTTTTTATGAAAAAAGGAAATGTTTGGGATTGATTGAATCAATGCATCAGATTTGTTTCTTTTCATATATGGACGATTGGAATCCTTAAAAAAAAAATGCAATAAATAAATGAGAATATGGTTATCTAAAGAAAATGTGTGACATTTGAGGCTGCGATGCTGAGATAGATTAAGAAACTTTATGCACATAATAAATATAATAGAAATGAAAAACATTTAAGATAATTAATTGAAAATAAATTGGAGAATGTAAGTTAGGATCCAATTAGGAATAAAAATAAAAATAATTTAATTGATAATAATAATTAGGATAACATAACATATATATACAAAACATTTAAGACAATAAAATTTTATAGAGAATTTAGGAATTTGATTAGTTAAAGAGTTAAGGAAGAAATGAATTAAAATAGAAATATAAGTAAATTATCATTAAATATAATTAAGAAAAATAATAAAATGACGTAATAGGGATTAGTGGATTATTTAATGAAAATAAAAAAGGAAGAGACATGGATTAACATTAAAGAATAATTAGGGGGGAGAGAGAATGGGTATATATAAATGTTAGGGAGGAATTTAGGAATGTTATTGAGGATTTTTAGAAGGGGAGATGAGACAAAGTAGGAGAAGAAATAAAGGTTCCCACATGTGTGGTGTTTATGTGTGAAGGGAAGTAAAGAGAGCCGCCACATCAGATTTCTTTGTTTTAGTATATAATATAGATATAGATGAGATGAGATGTATGAGTAAATTAGCATTAAATATAATTAAAGAAGGGATTTAGGGACATTATAGAGGATTTTTTGGAGGGGAGATGAGACAAACATGTGAACATCATTTATGATCTTATTAATTAAACCGTCTGAAAAAGATGTATAAGGCTGACTACTCCTCTTGATGGTTAATTATTTTGGTGGTTAACCAGTAATCAACTTTTAATTCTTCCCGTTGAACAAGTATCAGGTCCTTTGGTAGTCATTGATTAAGCATTAGACCCTCAGATTACACAATTTTATAAATGTACATTATAAATTATAAATGGAAACAACAAAATATGCTCTTAAAATGCTTGAAAGTTGAGCAAAAAAAAAAAAAAAAAATCAACGTAGGAGTCATGAACAAACCAAAGCAATGTGATAATCTAATTAAATATGATGGTAGAAGATAGTACTAAGTTGAAAGAAAAGGTAGGACTTACCTCCTAATTGTAACTCACATAAACAAAGGTTGATGAAGGGAGGACTTATGATTGCTTCAGACGGAGAATAAGAGGTCTTCAGTCTGGATGTGATAAGGTGGTTTAAGCTTCGTTACTAGAGTCTATGATACTTGTTGGCTTCCAATATTTAAGAAGGTTTCTCCTCTAAAATGAGAAGAACTTTCAACCGATTGAAGAAAACCCAGTCGAGTGAAAAAATAAAACTTTGGTCCCCACGGTGTTCCTTGAGGACACACTTTCCATTGAAATCCCCTTTACCGCATATGTATAAAACATACATTAATCCATCCATTAAGAGACACAAACAAAATAGATGATCGAGGACCACTCTGTGCCACCCATGCCTGGGAGATTCTAGTGCTCATAGATGTTATCTTACATATAATATATAATGTATGTTAAATATATAAGGAATCATAGAATTCATCAAAAACTAATTTCATGGGTAATTAAATGAATTGCTAGTCTCAACGATTAATCATAATCACCCACTAAATTTGATTGTTGATAATTAATCAACCACTTTATTGGCAAATAAATACATATGAGCCTACACCCAGAAACCTAAGAAAGCTTCTATTGGTTTTGAGAAGGGATTAAAACAACAATTAAGCTTGATTAGTTCATAAATCATGGTTTTATGAAATACCAGATTCAAGAGAATTCACTTTAACCATGCACTATACATTCACACATTGGCCCAATCGCGTAGTGGATCATTCACGAGCTAGGTCATTCACGAACTTGGTCAATCATGAGCCTTTCATTCATGAGCTTGCGCGAGCTAGATCATTTGCGAGAAGCTCACTAGCGAGTAGCTCATTCGCAAGCATGCCATTCACGCACGTGATATTCATTTGCGAACTGCTCATTTGCGAGGTTCTCATTCAATTGCAAATTATAAGTTATCTTCTACCTTAGAATCTAAACCAGTTCTTCCGAAACTAGAAGGTGTTATCACCTTTCTTGAAGGTAGTTGAGCCCTCTGATCAATGTGCAATGGATTTTAGCCAAACTAACTTCAGGATACAATCTAGCATGGGTAGAACCCTTGTTTCTCTACGAACTTACATGGTCTGACAGAGACAAACAAACTTCACAGGTTACTCAAGTCCATATTTCAAGTCGGGTTTTCCAAAAACTCATTAGTTTATGATTTGTCTGTTTTTCCAAAAATTCGGTAGCATAATGCCATTACAAGTTCACTCTCATGAACAAGTAATCATCCCAGGAAGATCAAGGTAATATCTCATGAATGAGAGCACTGATTTTCAAGAGGCATCTCATCAACAGTCACACATGAGCTCTCACTACTGAGAGTGCCAACCATAAAGAGGTTTATTCTTGAACCAGGTAGTTAATCTCTTAAAGAGATTTGTTGTTGATTCATGAAAGTGGTAGCATGCCAAGTTTGGAGGCTTCCAGTGCTGCAAGAAGAAGAGGAAAACAATGAAGTCTATAGCTCTTTAACGTCTTGACTTGCCCGACTTTCAGAGTTTATAAACTCCAGTATTTTCCCATGGAGGTGCACCACCTCCCATTCCTCTTTTCTTCTTCCTTGCCCTGATTCGCAGTGGGGTGCCCATTCTTCAGAATTCGACAACTCCATCAAGCATGTAGAGGTGGGAAGGCTCTTTCTCTCCTTCCCTTTTTCTTCCTTTCTCTCTCTGGTTTCACCACCACGTTATTCTTTCTCACTCATGCCTCTTTAATAGAGGGAGTGTGGTGGGTAGCACCCGTGAATGAACCTCATTCGCCAACCCACATGAGACCTTTGGCTCTCTCTCTTTAGTTTGATGTTGACAACTCCTCTCTCTCTTATCACATCAACTACCATCCCATGTGAATGCATTGACCAACTAAGGTGAGAAGAGGGAGAAAGAGTAGTGGTCCTTGTGTAAATAAGACAAGAGGAAGAGAGAAAGGCATTGGGCCTTGTGCTTGAGACAAGAGGGAGAGAGATAGACATTCATAATGCCTTGCTGTGAATGGCTCCTGCAACTCATTCGTAGGCCCCATTTGCACAAGGCATCTATGCTCTTTTTTTATTTTAAAATATGTTTAACAACTTTGCCCATTAATTTGAGATTAAAGCTCATAATGAGAACAATAAGTTGGAAGGGAGAATGGAACCATCATCGCAACGTGGACATGAGCAAACGGAGAAGAGAATGGAAATTAAAACCCTCAATTTGATTATTTTACAGTAGTTACGGCTGTTTTCTTCCAATTTCCAATAGATTCTAAAATGCATGCTCTATTTCTTTTATTTGGACGTAACATTGCCAATCTTAGAGAATTCAAACAGTATTGGGTTAATTTAGTACACAAGATTGAATAGTTGGTAGAAATAACTTTTGAATAATAAGATTAAGCTTACGTGTAATGATAAAGAAGAAGAAAAATGTAATAGCATAATTTTCATCCTCGTAGCCTTGGTGAGTCTCACAATTTTCAAATTTGAATGGATGTAAGTGGGCTCATATCTTACCCACAGTTTTCTTAAATTTATTCCTTCGTGTAGGACCCTTACAAATGGTGGATGTACCATGTGGGGTCATCAAATTCTTGATCAAAAGCAAGAGAATAGAGATGTTTATTGATGAGGATTAATTCAATTCCAGTTCAACCATTTTTTTTATCCAAACAATGGAATTGCGAATTCTATAGTTCAATTCCATCCATTCAATTATGCATCCAGATGATATAATTTCCATTCAATTCCATCCATTTAATTATCCATTCAATGATATAATTCCATAGAATTCAATTCCATGGACAAATTTTAATTTCACAAATCCAAACCCCACCTTAATGTTTTACACTCCTTATCAGTTATTTCCTTTTTATTAATATTTTTTTTCTGTGGTAAACTTTGTGCTGTTTATATTAAAATTCTCTTATATTCTTTAAAACAAATATTGTGAAAACACAATGGAACAAAAAGGATCGGATTCAAGTTTGCAATGCCGTGAATCAAAATGAGAAAACAGAAGATGAAAAAATAAAATAAAATCACAAAACACAAAATTTGACATGGTTTGGCAAGATTGCCTACATCCACGGGTTTAGACGATCCAGAACATCAACTAATATGGAGCATACAAATTACAATGATGAATTCTCAAAACCCAAAGGCGAAACCGTAAGGAACTCTCAACATGTGCCATCTTCCTCTTACCACAAAAGCTTCTTGCACTCCTTATAACCCTACAAACAACCCTTTATATAAACAACATGCATCCCAAGAAACCTTAAAATTTAAAACAGGTTAAACCCCTAAAAACCGGTTTCGTTCCTTGGACCCAAATTGTTGGATTTATCTTTATTTTATAGGTGTTTGGGAGTTGTAAAACTGCTTCCACCTATGGAGTGGGAGATGGTCTCTAAAATTGAATGGGAAACAAAAAATAAAAGATAAGGAAAGAGGAAAAAATTAGAGAGAGGTTTTGGGTTGTTCTTCATGGGCTTGAGAGTATGTGGGAGAGAGGGTGTATAAGGGTCTTGGGTGTGGATTTTCGGGTTTGAAAATCACAATATTCTTGTAAGAATGGTTGATTACCTCCCATGGATGTAGAAAATAAATTTGAACCACATAATCTTTGTGTCTTCCAGTGGTTTTCCTTTTACTTTTATTTTTCTTCTATATTCGTGTGAATTAGAAGGTGTTCCAAACACTACACAAATCAGGTCGGAATCCGGGTCCCATAAACAGGACTTTAGGTCATTTTCCGGGTTGCGCAAATGAGCCGCATTCAGTTCATTCGGGTTGAATTCAAGACACCTTCCTAACAATAAAAGTATTTGAAAATTACTTGGGTTGTTCTATCTCTTGCCCTTTAATGCTTCTTGCTAAATCTCCACAGCATAGAAATTGAAAATTTTGGCCTCTCTCTCCCCCAACAATTACGAATATAAAAGCACATATTCTAGTGTTATGACCACTAGCTAACTTCATTTAGGTAAAATCCCTTGGCTCCTGGCACCGTATTTTATTGAAAACGGAAGGCATTAAAAGCCTTTAAAAGTCTTTCCTTGTTTAATGTTTTGAAATTTTGGTGTTTTCAAAATTGCTAAAAAACAAGCTTTTGGGAATAGTCCCACATTGGAGACTTGAGAAAACCTTTTACACTATATAAGTAATGGCATTCCCTCACCTTGTGTATTTTGAGAGAGCACACACTCTTTTAGCTTGCTACGGTGTAGCAAGGTGCATATCACCTTGCACACATGCACATATACACGCATATATGCACGGACACGGGTAAGGGCTTGGGCCCTTGAGGTGCACTTTGCACGTGCGCATCATTATGAGTCACATTAGGGTTGCAAGATTCCTTTTGGACCTATATGCTAATGAACCAAGGACAAGGTCCATGAATGAGAAGGTTTATGGGTGCACAAATGAGCCAGACCATGAGCGCACGAATGGACCAAGTTGCAGGAATGAACCAGGGCTAGTGGAAAATGACCATGGCAAATGAACCGTGCATAAATGTCCACATTTTCCACGAGCTGGACTCATTCACGACGGCCTAGAATGGACCTTGAGTTGTGAACAAGGCAAGAAAGGCCCATGCTTAGGGCTCATTCTCCCATGCCTCGGCTGATTGATGTCTACTTGAATTCGGACAAGTGTTTAAGGTGGTTGAGGTCATTATATAAGACCTAAAGGTGGGCTAAAACCCCCCAATTTGTGGAAGGGAAGGGAGAACAAGAAAAGGGGAGCCGAGAGGAAGAAGAGGAGGAGAAGAAGAAAAAGGCCAAATGGCCATGGGCTTCCTAGCCCACGGATGGGCTTCTCTCTTTCTCCCTTTCTCTTTTTGTCCTTGGACCAAGGGTCCATTTTAGCACTTAGACTCGCTTCCCTCTTAGGAGGTACTTGATTCCATGGGCTCCAAATTTTCACATAGTGGTTCATTTGGAACGACACTGTGTTGGAGGTCCTTGTCTTCGTGACTTGGTTTTGACATATTATGTTCACCTTCTGAAGACAAAACTCAACCGAAATTTTCATAAAATTTGGACATGATTTTGTCACTTGATTTTGGGCGTACCCAACCTTGAAAGGAAATAAGTTGTATATGAGGTATCATGATCTCTCTGGGGAGTGCACCTCATTGAGTGACAGGACATGACCCGAGCTTGGTTGTATCTCAGGGTTAACTTGGCTTAAAGTCCCTTGCACATTCAGTTGGGAGGCCTCGACTATCCTCGAGAAATGGGATAATGACACCTCCATGTCTCGGATCAGTCTGGTAGAACTACTTCTAACCTGCTTCCCCTTGAAAGGGGGTATGTAGGCAGCCTAAGGACGAGAAGACTGATGACATAGTTACAACCTCAAGACCCTAAAATCCACTTTATTATGTTATTGAGTTTTCTGAACTTGACAGGTTTTACAAGTGATGTGACATCCAGGATTGCTATAGGATACAACAATTTAAGGATAAGTCCACTCCCGTGTTGAAAATGACTAGAAAAATAAAATTTTGGAAATTAGGACCATGGCTCGTGAATGAAAATGCTTCCGCAACTATGCACTTGCGATTAAAGCATTATTTTATAGAGGATGTCAATTTGAGTAGGTCATTTATATATATAGAAGAAAATGGAATTTTCCATGCTTGTGAAGCTAAAATCTTTGACACCTGAAATTATGTTTTGTGAGCATGTTTGACATGCTATGAGCTGCATTAGGGTGGTTGGTCTAGGGTAGTGCTTGACTTATGTAAGTCATTATAACTAAGTAATGTTTCTAAGGAAAATGACATGGTAGGATACTTGGAAATGTTCAAGATTGTGTATTCAGTGGAAATCTAGATCCCAAAGGTTTAACTTAGTGAACCAGTATGCCCTTTTTTTGGTTGGTTGTAGATATGATACATGGTGTCAAGATAAGTCAATGACTTGTTGGCATGTCATATTAGGAATCCCTAGTAGATGTAGAAAAATATTAGAGTCATGTGAAGACCCTTAGGTGCCTTGAGGTAAAAGTCTAACCATGACTTGTCTCATCAGTTAGAAATGTTAAATACATGAAAACTGGAATGAACACCTTAATGAGGTAATAGGGTCAAACAACCTTATGGTTATGATAAGTTAATTAGATTGACCGTGCCCATCGACTTCTTAGAAATGACATTTTGAGTTAAGGCATGTCGAATAAGATGAGGCATTTGTGACAATTGATCTAGGATCAGTACTAAAAGAGCTAACCTATGATATAACTACTAGTAGGAGTTGATTTATACAAATGTCACTGATACATTCATTTCTCGTAAACTAGTGGGGGTGTGATACTAAACATATCGTTGTTAGTACCTTTATATTTAGGCCCCTAGTTAAGACTCTATTGAATTGTGATTCTTAGGAGGCCAGTACTCCGATGGGATGTTTTGTATGTTTTGATATCAGGACTGTGCTAATTTTAAATGCTCTTGTGAGCAAAGTCTGAATCTATTGGGATTCAAGTCTAATTAAATTGATCTGTAGTTGTGTGTTCATTGTTTGGGGATTTAGTATGTTCATTTTGTACAAGTTTAGTGCTACTGACTTGGGACATGATGGTAAGAACATAGCGAAGATGTGATTATTTATCTCATAAAAGCAAGGTAAGAGTTTAATACTTTGATAACTCTTGAATTAAATCCTAAGATCTGAGAGAGCATTAGGATTCTGAACTAGTTAATTCCATCTGAGACAGATGTGACTGGATTTTAGCACTTGACACTCTGTGTGACTTGTAGTTGAAAGGTAATTTGTGTATAGAGATGTGAGTCTAGGCGAAGAGTTCAGAATGATCCGTTTGAAGGAACGATATGAAATATTAGGGTATGCTTTGATACCTAATAAAATTCCTGAAATGGATCCTGGGGGGGGGTGAATAGGATCCTTAGACTTATTTAATTTTTTAAAAATAATTATTCACTCTCTCTTTGATTAACTTAAATTCAATTAAATATGCAACAAAAATTCTTTTGAAAAGTAAATCACTTTTCTATGAACTTATCATATACCATGGGGCTTCATCATGCACTATAGTGTTACCTATAGCAGAGTGGGAGCAGGGCTGGTAAGTTCCCTAAGGTTGCTTGATTAATCCTTTTTAGAATAACTTTGGTTAGAGTTACTTAGGGTGTTGGGCTGCTTTGCATAATCAAAATAAACATAAACAATCGATAAAGAGAAAATGCAACCAAACCATAATAGCATAAATTTAGATTGGTTTGACCCTCCGGCCTACATCCACTCTCCAACTAGCTCCTCCTAGCCTATTTAATTTTTATTAATATTTGAATAACTATTACAAGGAACATTAATAAGCCTGAGGATTTACTTACAAGTAACAGAGAACCCACTCCCTTATAAGTGCGCTTCTAATGACTCCGGTGGGCACACTCCATCTAGTGACTCCGTTGGACTAACTCACACTTGGTGATTCTGGAAAGTGTTTTACAAACACGCCTTTGGTGACTCTGGAAAAGGCTGAGAATCTACCTTTGGTGACTTCAGTGAAGGTTATGACTTGTTATAGAAGAATGAATCTTTGTTCTTTAGGATGTCTCTTTTAGGTGAATTTTACTTGTAGAAACACTTTTTCTTGTTTCTAACAAATGTAACTAAAGATCTTTAGGAAGCTTATAGGTGACCTTGAATAGGTTTAACTATGTAGAACAACTCTTAAGGTCATAGGCCAACAATGGTTTAATTCATAGGCTCATTGGCTTACGCTCTAGATTTCTTTCACAAGATTTGACTATATGTTTAATCATGAGAGTTCTTATCTTTCTTAGGACTCAAAGACCATTTTTATAGAGGTTTAGAAGAACTCTAATTTGTCCCCCAACAGCTATATTCTAACATTAAAAAATACTAGCCGTTATGGCTTTTCAAAATTCAAAAAATCGATTTTTTCTACCTAGGACCGGTCCTGGAAAGCTAGGATTAGTCCTATTACTTCCTGGCACTTAGGGCTTCTTGCGCCTGAGACTGGTCCTAACTTCTTGGGACCAGTCCTAGGGTGCTTGGGACTGGTCCTAGCTATCTGGGATTGGTCCTAAATAGCCAAGATTGGTCCCTAAGTCTTATTAAGCCCAAAATTTGGGTTTTTGACTATTTCCCCCTATTTTTTGTTTTTTTTTTCTCTTGGGATTCTTCCCTTGGACTTGGGTTCATGTTATGCACATATTTTAAATGTGTTTTTCCTATTCAAATAATCCCATGCCCAAGTTACCAACTTTCTGATTTTTACCTTTAAGTTCCAGGTGTTGGCTTCCTTGAAGTAGTTAGCATTGGAAATTTGTAATTCTTCATTAAATCTTGAGTCTCTTTGGCTTGGTCATTTCGGCTTCGACTCCATCTTCTTGGTACTTTCCTGAACTCTAAACTTAGACTTACAAATGTATACAAATTACATCATAAAGTCCTAAACGCATGACCACTACATGTACTTATATTGTTTTGTGTATAAACATTAACAATATATAAAACCTAATAATCTCTCCCTTTGTCAATTCCATGTCAAAACAATAAGCTTTACAAATAAAATCCTAGTACATATATCTATCCCATAGTTCCCTTCTTGTCAATTTATCTCCCTCTTTTTGGCACGAGTTGACAAGGGTGGGTTCTCCCTCAAGATGTGATGTCTTTCTTACAACACATAAAAAACAACATACATTTCCCTAAAAGTTGTATTAATTCAGAAAAAGTATAACTTTGAAGTATGAATTAAGCAAAAATAGATTTAACTATAGAAACAAATTCAGTCCAACAACATTTAACTATTTAACACAAGTTGTCAAAGGCATAATTCAAAATGTTTTTATTATGTGATGCAACTCTCCCCTTTAGTAGATATACCTATAGAGATCATATCATTATGTCAGTTTGGAGTTAAAAAATTTACTATAAGGCACATAATTTCAAACTTCAAAAAGTACCAATGAAAGTTTTTCACAACATTTTACTATTAAGTCCAAAAAAACTCCCCCTAAGTTGATATACTAATTGAAACACACAAATTCCATATACTTGAGGTTTTCAAAAAATTTCCTATAAGCACAGATACTCCCCCTTTCTCATTTCTTCATTTTCAAACAAATATACTCCCCCTTAATGTGTGCGTGTTAAAAAAATGAGAAAGTAACAATGAAGGCATGTAAGAAAATATTTACTTATTTAGCACATAAAAAGTAATTCATTTAAACATTATAGTTTAAGCTTCTAATATCACTAACCTTTACCCAAATTTGTTTTATAGAAATCGAGTTAGTTTTCATAATTTTATTATTTCACTTCTTTTCAGCCTTTTGTTTTGGCTTTTGGAATTTAAGCCAATCAACCTTCTTTTCTTCAAATTCTAGAATTTTTCTCATTTTCCTAGAGTTTAGGAGCCAAGAATTTTCAACTATTCATTTTTCCAATATTGTACTTTCTTGCTATTTTCTTTTCAAAAAGTGATGATTTTTCTAATCTAGTTCTTTTTTTGTGCATTCAAATTTCATATATCCTTGCAATCCACAATAATAGTATTTAACTATAGAAAATTTAGGACTCAATACATGAGATTGTCTATCTTTAGGGATATTTTTATATTTTCCTTCGTAGCTTAGTCCTGTATTTTTAATATTTTTGAAATTTTATATTCTTTGACTAATTTGTTCTTGGGACCCCCTATTTTGGTTTTCTAAGATATGTATTTTCCTTTCCATGATTTGATTTTCCCTTAGAAGAACATCGCTTGTTTTCTCTAGTGCCATTTTCTCTTCTAATGATTTGCCAATTTCTTCCAACTTAGATTCTAGAGA
>JAOXJP010187824.1:0-12317 GCA_025762735.1 Platanus orientalis | reverse complement strand
TAAAAGGGTCCAAAAAAGTGTTCAGTTGAAAAAGTAGGTGGTCAATAAAAGACATCAAATTCAAAAACACGTCATGTCTCAATCAATGGCATGCCTTTAGAGGTCTGTCTCAAAACAGACCATCATTATATATATATATATAATCTTGTCACTGATCAGTGGATCATTTTTAACACACAAAACAATAAGGAATAGAAAAATTGGTAGAAATAGATGTTGTAGATATCAGAAAGACCTTTGAAGCTAGTCTTAAATCACCAAAACAGGTATTAGTTTCCAGAGTGCATCAATACATCTGCAAGAAAATACTGTCACATGATCAACAAAAGGGTAATGCAAACCTTCATGGGAAACAGTTAGAATTGAAGATTAAGGAATAAGGATTCAAGTAAGATGAAGGCAGCAACTGTACAGCCCTTAAGGCTTAATATGAATTCAAGTAAGATGAAGGCAGTGATTGTAGCAATCAAGGGGCAATGAATGTAGAGCTTAGTTGGATTCAAGCAATGCACGTAAAGACTGTCCCATTGCGAACATGATTGAAATCAACCTGCCAAATCTAGGACTCTTGATTTCTATTATATAATTCTTGTTGATGTTTGAAAAGTAGATCATGACCAATCAAGAGGCAATCTGCATGATAAGCAACAATGATGCAGGACAGCTAAAAGCAACTCTTCATGCTTGTGAAAAGTTAGGTTTAGAATCTAGAATCCTGCAATCAAGAGTATGCAGAGATTTTGGCTTAGAATTGAGAAAGCTGAAATTCAAATTGAGATCTTATGGTTTTAGGTAATTAAAGAAAAATATTTAAAGGTACTCCTTTTATCTACAGATCAATCTCCAAATAAATAGGTGATCCTTTTTGGACTCTCTTAGCTTTCAAAGAAAGTTCTTAGAATCTATTCAATCCTGTATATAATTTCGTAGGGCCCTTAAACTCAGATAGATAGTAACCTGAGATAATCGTAAATTGGATTTGATGAGAGTGATCCAACTGCCTGACAATATATAACTCCTCATCCACATCAAGGCACCCACATCAATAGCTACTTTTCAAAAATCTACATCATTGAATCCTAACTTCATTTCCAACCGCTAACCTCCCCATTTTATACCTTAATTTATCATAATCTAAACACAAGCCAACCCCTGTAACTATGCTCTAACCATCCTAAACCATTTAACCCACAACAATTTAACCTTGCAGATCATCCTAGTAACCTGCATCGGGCAGTTAGTGTAGGGAAGAAAAATCAAGCTTAATGAAAGAAAAAACTTAGGATAGGTTGACAACAATAAGGCTAGGGTTTCTAGGTTGTAATCAAATAGGAGAAAATAGAATTGGAGAGAAAATATAGCCTTTGATTACAGTAATTTGGGCTCTTCAGATGAAAGAGTTAGGACCATTAAATTGTAGCAATCAAGAGAAAATATTAGACAATAAACAAATGGATTGAACTAGGGTTTAAGACGAAAAAAATTAAACAAATAGAGGGAAAATAACAGTTATAAGATAAAAGAAGAGATCTGAGATAGGTTTAAAATAGTCAGACTTCTAGATCTTGATCAGCTTCTTTTATTTTATTTTATTTTTTTTTTTTTTATAGATTAGATCTTGATCAGCTTGGAGTTGCACCTCACTTAATCAAGATTGATGGAGCCACACAGCCCACACCACCAAAAAGTACAGAGTTACATCACATGAAATAACCAAAAGACGAAAACTTTATTCAATAACCAACATTGCCTTAATACAACATGCAAGCACCATCACCTGAGGAGGACAATCAAAATTAATTGTGGAAACTTGTTAAAAACAACTTCCAAAGGCTTTAAAAAATAAAAATAAAAAAATAATTATAATTATAATAAGACAAAAACTAAAACAATGAAACACTAATTTCTAAACTCACTACAAATTCTAATAACCAAAAAACAATCTGCAAACAGCCTCTAGTCATTAAGTCTTATCTTCCCTTCCAAACATCTAATTAACTTCAAATTTCAGCTGTGAGAAGGTATATGCATGTCCTATGAGCATCCAACTCAAGGAAAGTTAATAGGTAGTGTTTGAGAAGGATCTTTAAGACTGGATTCCCATTGCTGTCAATAAAGCAGTCCGTAGTCAATTGGAAGGAGATTGATAGATTGACCTGGGATATGAGCAGGTAGTCCCCAAAGAAAGTATATCCCATGGTTAAAACCTGGTGCAATTTGGAGAAATCTATGAGGGTTTTATGGAAGCTTTCAATTCCTAGAAGGTGGGTTTTAATTTGCAATTCAAGTCCAATTAAGAGTAACTTGTACTTCTATTGGAATCCAACTAGGATTAGGAAGGACCTGAGCTTAAAAGGGCCAGTGGGAATTTAGAAACCACAGTCTATAAATAAGAAGAATAAGGAAAATCTATGCCACCCTCTTTTTTTAAATAAAACTTTGAGTTTGTTATGTCTCAATCACTATTTTGCCACACCAACAGACCTATTCTGCCTTGTTCTTTGATGCCTCACTATTCTTGTCCTTGAGTTTGATTTAAAAACTCTCCTGATGCAAGCCATATTCTTGAGACTACTCAGATAATCTAACCCAAGATTAAGCCACAATCAACCACAAGGTACTATAGAAAATAACATCTATACACAGGGAATATGCATCAGTATTTGATTTTAAGATGCCAAAAGATCACTCGTCAAAAAATGATGAATTTTCAGGAATAATGCCGTGATGAGGCACTCATGGTGGAGTACAATAGTGTCCTCCAGGCACTCCATGACACTAGCAACAAAGTACAGTAGTAGTCAAATAATTGCCATGCAGTATTCAGGGTATAGGACATGAAAAGAAGGAACTTTGAGCATCACTTAACCAGTTTAACAAGATTAAACACAGTTCACAGATGTGTTATTAACATGGACATTGGAAATATTATTCTTTTATCTCAAGTCAATGTTTTTCATAAGTTGATTTTTGCATGCTTGAGATTTCCATACAACTAAACCTATTTCTAAATGCAGAGTAATCTCCATCAACAACAGAACAGATCAATGATAATTTGATAATCCAATTGAGTGGTGGCTGACAATTACATCATTAAACACAAGTACAAGGCACATGATGTGGAGACACCATGTCTAGCTTCCAGCTTAAACCAATATGCTGATCACATAATTAAGAAGACAAATCTTTAGGTCCACACAATTATTATTATTATTATTGAAAGGTTAATCCATACTAGACTATTGCAATTATACTCATAAATTAAACAACTTCCAGCTCAAATTTTGAAAACTATCTCAAAATTAAATTGTTGCTCCAGGTTTAGCAAAGTAGATCATTACGTAGATAATGATAAACAGTAAACAATAATTGAAATGCATTAAAACATGCTGCTTCCTGAAATTAAATTGACATGGTTGAAACATTATATCCCTTTATTATGCACAATCATAGTACAAGGAGCACATGAGCAAGAGCTCAGAACCCTTTCCACAAGTCAATGAAGAAAGAATCGTAAATGTCTGAGCAAACAATATTTATTCGATAAAGTTACAAGAATTCATCCACTAGAAAACCTACGAAGTAAAATTTGATGTCTGCGATCCTACCTCCCTTCCTGCTGCAGCTCTATCCAGCAGGTCCAATCTCCAAAATCAGTTCAACTGAATTAATACTGCAACTGGTATAGTGTCCAAATTCAAACGCAAATGGTAAAAAGAGGACAGGAAAAAAAAAAAGCCAAGAGAGGGCTAGAAACTTCTTAAGACCTCTTCCACTGGTATACGTTACATTTTGACAGATAAAAGCTCCTTTAACAAGGAGATGAGTCAACAGAAGAAGGGAACAAAATGCTCCCACACGCCATCAACCATAGAACTTACGAATAGATGATGGTCATGCATCTAAGCAAGACTATGGATCCCTCCATCTAGGACTTGAAAGAGGATAAAGGCCAGAAGGGGAAGATGGAAAATAAGCTGCAGGAGAAGGCGGAAACTGTGGCCCAGGACCCAAAATCCCTGACTGAGACCAGGGTGAAAAAGAGAAATTGGGGGTCACCGGTGGAGGATACTGAAACCCAGGCGAAAGCAAACCATATGGAGACCGAGGAGTCAATAGATTCAAGTAAGAGCTTGGGGACGGCAATAGGAACTGAGAAGTTGGAGAGGGAAAATTCCCACGAGGAGAAGGGAAACCAGCAGGAGGCGGAGTAGGAAGCAAGCCCGCCGAGGATGGATGACCTTGATATTGACCCTGTGCTTGACTTGGAGCATGAAATTGAGGTTGAGCTTGGTGGGTTTGTCTCGCATCCCATTCAATGATAGAATTAAGGTCCCGCATGTAAGCCGAGATCGGGGACTCGGCCGTGTTGGCCAAAATCGGGTTCCCAGGTATATGCGTAGTCAGCGGGGAGACCGATGGCTGCCCAATTGAGCCAGGTCTAACGACGCTATTGTTGAAATGAGCGAGTGCCGGCGGCGGCGGAATCTGGGGTCGATTCATCGGCGTCAACGGCGGTGGACGTATCTTCTGCAGACGCATACTTGGGTGTTTGGGCGGGTTGTGCGGGGGTCGAGGCAGAGGATCTTGCGAAGGAGAACCAGTCAACCGCTGGACGACGTTCCGAAAATCGTTCTTACTGATGTTGTAAACCTGAGGCTGAGGTTGTTGCTTTGCGTTCCCGAAATTGGGTTGGTGTATAGGGCTTTTCTTGATGTTTTTCCCCATTTTGTTGACCCCCAGATGCTCTCCACCATTCCTATTCCTCGAGAAATTCGGGTTCTCCATTTCGAGAACCAAAACCTAAACTTTCTCGATTTCTCCCACAAACGAAAATCAATCTTCACAAATCCAAACGTCAAACACCGATAATCTTACACACCACACTAAAGCAGGAACGAATTAATCTCACACAAACGAAAAAAACCGGTAATTCAAGGCAAAAATCATACCCTGTTCTTCATTCTGTCGTCTCCAAAACTTCATAAAGCAGGCCTCAAATCTTTCACAAATCCGAAGCTCAAATCCGAAAACGATCCAACAGAACAACCGAAATCGTCATCCACAATAGATTATAAAAAAAAAGAAACAAAAATAAAAGATAAAAATCCCAGAAACCTAAGCAATTTCCTAACCCTCCAAGCTTGTCCTTGGTTCCGAAATCCAGTCAAAAGATCTCAAAAACTAGAAGCGAAACCTCAAATATATTCAAATTGAATCTCAAAACCCTAAATTTGACTCTGGAAGAAAGAAGGAAATAAAGAAAGGAAAAACCTTAAAACCTTGGTTCAGACTTTGCGAGACTAAGACCAGTGAGAGGCCCATCAGATGTGAAGAAGACCCAGAAAATCGTAGCAGCCGCTAAATTGCGCAGCTGGCAAGCACTTAAGCCAGGAAGTAGACTTCAGAGAGAGCCCGATGACGGATTGCTTACGTTGTGCGTCACCACCGGTACAAATTAGAGACGACCCCCCCCCCACCACCGAAAGAGAGCTACTCGGTCAAAGATCGATACCGGTGGCCGAGAAGGCGACGACCAGAGGGAAAACCTTGACCCGTTGTGGCGCGTGGAACACACCATTTTTTGTAGACCTTCATCTTTTGTTATTGGATTGGACTCTCGTTTATCTGGATTCGGATCTGACGGTTTAATGGCAGAATCTTGTTTGATGATTGTAGACCTTTGGATGTCTTGACTGATGACGTGTTAAGATGCTGATCCAATGGCTTCTGCCGTTGTGGAATCTGGGGATAAATGACAAATTTGGCTTCGGTGGGGTCCGCTTTCAGTTCGTTAATTGTTGCCGACAGCGCGCATCTTTATGCACGCTCGCATGTGTTCGAATAATCTCCGGTTAAACCGAAGAGATATCACGCCAGTGCCAGACGAATGTAACATATCCCACTAAAATCAAGCAAATGTTCTGTGAAGAAAAAGTCTCTGTAGTGTCTACGGTGAATTATTAGTTGACACGTTTTGTGTTGAGTGGTGAAAAATAAAAAAATTGTTGAATTGAAAAAGTAGGTGGTGAAATAGACACCAAACTCAAAAAAAAAAAAAATTCAGGTGTCAATTAACAGCACGTCTACAAAGGCCTGTGTCAACACAGACAATCATTCTATAATAGGGAATACACATAAAAGAGAAGATGGTATTCAAGGGTCAATACCCCGTTGCCCTTTTGGTTACGGTAATTCTTTTCCATGTGAGGTCACAAATTCAATCCTTATGAAGGCAGGCCGTCACAATAGAACTTAATCTGTCCTCACGGTTGCCTGCAATTCTTATCCATGTGAGGTCACAAGTTCAAGTGAAACAGGTATTAAGCTGGTTCCCTTCCATGGAAGCCGGCTGGGACTAGGTACAAATGAACAGGTGCAAATGACACCGGAGGGCTGACACATCAACACCGGAAAAGGATTTACACTTTTTGGAGGGTTGATATCCTCTGCGACACCCCATGAGGTAAGACACAAGGAGCCGCATCCTCTGCTCCACTGTTTCCATTAAGGTAGGAGTGGATACATGTCCAAAACATTAAGGAGAACAAAACCAAAACACCGTCAACTGTTTTATCTGGACATATGTTTGTTCCAACCTTAATGGAGCACAGTAGAGTATGATGGGAGTGGATTAGAGGATACGGTTCCAAGACACAAGGGGGTGGGACCCATTCATTTTTAGGGGTGATGATACATCACTTTTAAGTGCTAATTGTTTGCACCTGACACTGTTTGTAGGGGCGATATCCTCTACGCTGCCCCCCTCTGCGATGCTCTCGAGCCGAGACAGAAGGGGGGAATCAATTCACTTTTTTGGGGTGAAGTGACAACTCCAAAAGTGAATTGATTCTCCCCTCTACCTCGGCCCTCGTGCATCACAGAGGATATCAGCCCTGTCTGCACCATTTGTACCTAATCTCCTGTGGAAGTATTGTTAAGTTGGTTTGATTTCTTGTTTGGGTATACATCCTCTACACCCATAGTGTATGTGCACCTCTCTTATAGTGTGTGTCATCCGTACACATGGGGCCCACTGCCCTGTGAGAGGGTGCAAAGGATGCCCCTCTCCGTGTAGTGGTCCTAATGGGGCTTAAAAACGGCTTGAAATCCTCTACACCACCTCCCTTGTGAGCCACTCAATGACCACACAAGGAGGGGATCAACTCAGTTTTGAGATGTTACACCACCTCAAAAAAGTGAATTGATTTCCCCCCTTGTATGGCCATTGAGTGGCTCACAAAGGTGGTGGCGTAGAAGATATCAGCCCCTTAAAAACACACACCAATAAACTAAATTTTGTTGTAGTTTTTTGTAGCATGAACAAAGAGTATGGATTTCGTCTTTTTATAATTTTTTGTACATACTACAAAGATATACAACGAAATTTGCTACGGCTGATAATACGGACAAAATAATTTATTTCCAAACAAATCTTCTATCTAGGATTTTGGTTGTCCTAGTGTGTCCAACACACAAAGACTGAGCACATAGAGTAAAAATTGTAAAAACAGTTTTCAAATGAAAAATAAAATATATTATACCTATAAATATGCAAAAAAGATTGGGTATGGATTTATTCGTACTGATGCATCAGAACGGTGCTAAAAATAGACACATTGGCATTGAAAAGTGACAAGTGTCCCCCAAAAGTGTAAGTCACTTTTCGGGACCGATGCATCAGCCCCTTGGTGCTGTTTGAATGCATTAGTACAAATTACATTCTATGTAATCCAAACCCATAAATATGAGATATATAGGGTTAAACCGAAAAAGAGTATTCAAATGACATTCGCTCCCTATTTAAAAGAGGCACCAAAGAACTCATGTGTCAACCTATGATAAAGAACACGTTAGGACATACAAAATCCTGGACAGATCATTTGCTCTCGAAATCAATTTTATCATTTCATATTTTACTTTTCCTTTTCTCCATGTAATAAAAGAACACCATAGCCGGCTCTCCATAACTGATGATGAAATGATCTAATAGTATTCAATAATTTCTTATAGAAAATAGTAAATACCAACTCTATTTCATATGAATAACTTGTAAGCCATAATTTCTTATATTTTAATTAGATTCAGGGGAATAAAATCAGTATTGAAATGTTTCGTACTTTTTTGTCAAGATGGAAATTGCACAAGCTTCATATAATTATGTAATACAATAACTACAACTAATATAAATTATGAGAAAGTCAAATAAAATTTATAATAAAGAAAATTACTTATTCTTCATAAATTACGTAATAGTTTAACAAGTGAAAGAGATACATGACTTAAATAACAGTAAAATAATTCTTAACAAAAAAAAAATAATAATAACAGTAAAATAATCGAAGAGAAGAAGGTGAATATATAAAGAAATATTTTATGAAGATAAAAGTATTAACTTGGCAATGAAATTTATCTTATTATAGTTAATGCTTTTTACAAAAGAAGGAACCATAACACTCTTGTTAAATAAAGTGAGATCGTCCATGAAATTTTCATCACAAATGGTATTAAAGCTTCTAATAAAATTCTTACTTCTGTAATATACGTTGGCAACTATAATAATTTGATAAATTTAGAGAAATTCCCAAATTTTATATTATTAGGGATTTGGAAGGTCCTGACATATGCAGCGATCAACACTATTCTAACCATGGTTAATGCAGAAATAGCATTCTTCTAACCACATAGCAAAATTTTCTGGTCCCAATACCAAAACTTCCAATGAATCAATTTTATCATTTCATTTTTTTTTCTCGTTTTTATAAGAATACATTATAGCCAGCTCTCCATTACTAATGATCTAGTAGTATTCAACAAATTCTAATAGTTATAGAAAATAGAAAATACCGACTCCGTTACATATCAATAACTTATAATCTTTAACTTTTAATAGTGTATATGGATTAATGGGAATACAAACTATTAGAATATCTCGTACTTCTTTTCGTCAAAAAGTAAATTGCATATTCTTCATTATATAATACCATAGCTACAACTAATATAAAATATCAGAATGTCAAATATTTTTTACGATGTAGAAAATTGCACATTCTTCATAAATTATCTAATAGCTTAACTACAAGTGATGGAGATAATAAATGATTTAAATTACAGTAATACATCAGATACAGCTATAAAAAAAACTAATAAAAACTGTAGAGAAGAAGATGAATGGATAAAGAAATATTTTAAGGAGAAAAGTCTTAGAATGGCAATGCAAAAATTTTATCTTATTATATGAAGAGATTATTACCCTCTTTTGAATAAAGTGAGATTGCTTATGATGTTCATTTTCATCCCACACTTTGTGCTGAAGCTTTTGAAGCTTCCAATAAATACTAGCTTCTATAGTATACATTCACAGCTATAGGCTAGGTAACTTTAGAGATATTCTCCAAATTCCAAATTAAATATTTAATTCAAATCATCTAATAGTACATAGTATTAGAGTGCTGATAGTATATGCCAATAAATTTACTTGCATGTTACTACCATTCTTCTACACTATAACACAATCAATGCAACTGGATATATGGAATGTTGTGATTATTGTCAACTTTATTGTGCTTCTCATTCGTGGTAGGAACTCTGTGACAAAGATGATGTTGTCAAGAGGAGACTTCAATTGACACGGAAATAAGGTTTGAGTGATTGTGTTAATTGAAATTCATTACATGTTAATTTCCAGGATTGAAATAGTATAGTAAAATGTTGATTTGGATGATTGTAGCATCCTTGATCCTTGATTTTGTTGTTTGTTGCTCCTGAATCGTAAGCTAATTTTAATGATGACCAGGCTTGTTAATTGTAGCTTCAAATCAACATCTAATTATCAATTCTAGCACTAATTACATCTAGGGATGCTAAATGCCATGATAAGCCAAGTTTTGCTTACATGAGGTCAAGCACAAGAGATATGGATTGACTATGGCTAAGCTTAAGCTCATGTTCTGTAAAGATTTGGTAGGTTCAAGTTTAAATCCCATCCCCTTCGATGTATCCATTACTAACATTTTTGTTAATGAATTTATTAGAGGATTAGCTAAATTTCATTCTGACCTCACAAAATTCAATGATATTATACCACTATTTAATAATCTTCATACTATATTGTGTCTTATGCGTATGTGTCTGTTTTTCTCATTGTATGTACTATTTTTGACTTTGGAAATAGCCACCTGATTATTACAATGCATAGACATTGATTGGACTAGTCAAGTCCAAAGCGGAATATCTGCCAAGAGGTTCTTCAATCACTCATCCTCTAATCATGTCTTTTCTAAGGCAATAAACTCAGCCTCCATTGTTGAATTAGCTTTACAAGTCTGCTTGGTAGATTTCCAAGAGATTGCACCACTACCGAGTGTCCGATATTCGATATTGGTATCAAGAGTATCTGATATCCAATTCGCATTGCAATAGCCCTCAAGGACTATAGGTGAACCACTATAACACAAGTTATAATTAGATATCCTTTGATATATTTAAAAAATCTAACCATAGCAAACCAATGGGTCTAATTAGGGTTGTAGGTATATCTATTCAGTCTACTCCTAACACATGCTATGTTTGGACGCGTATAGTTTGACATATAATTCTGACTTCTTATCACTCTAGCATATTCAATTTGAGCCACTAGGCTACTTGTATTTTTCTTTACATGTATACTAAAGTCATATAGGGTAGACACTAGACTACAATTCAAGTGTCCAAACGTCTCAAGTATTTTATTCACGAAATGAGACTGGTTCAAGATCAGTCCATTTGAGGTTCTTAAAATTTTGATTCTTAGTATCACATCTGCTTCTCCTAAGTCCTTCATATCAAACGTAGAAGACAAAAAAAAAAAAATTGTAGTTTTAACTACTTATAGATTTGTTCTAAATATCAACGTATCGTCTACATAAAGACAAATGATAACCTTGGGTTCTTTAGAGAATTTACTATACACACACCTATCAAATTCATTTACTATGTATCCATTAGACACAAATGCATTGTCAAATTTCTTATGCATTTGTTTGGGTGCTTGCTTTAGTCCATACAAGGACTTGACTAACCTACCACTACAAAAAAAAAATAAGGTTTTAGTGGCGGCCACCAAAAAATGCCACTAATTATAGCTTATTAGTGGCGATTTTACATACCCGCCACTAATAGGGAAATATTAATTAAAAGTGGTATTATTAGTGGCATTTTTGAATTGAGTGCCACTAATATTGTCTTATTACTGGCGTTTTTTACTTGGCTGACACTAATAGTTTCTTATTAGTGGCATTGTTTTATTGGCCACCACTAATAAGTTGGTGTAAACGGTAATAATATTGTATTATTAAGGGCATTTTTAATTGGACGCCACTGATAGTAAGATAAAAACTAATTTAGAGGCGACCTCTTAGCCGCCACAAAGAACTTCCTTTCTTCCAGCGAAATTAGTAAGCGTATGAGCAATTTAGGGCACTGTTTAGTTTCCTCTCTTCATTCTCTTCCTACAGAAATGCATCCCTTGATTTGGCCAGCGATTAATCGAAGGTTTGTGCATTCTTTGATTCCATTTGTATCTGTAAAGGGTGAGTAAAGCGGAAGAGCGGAGAAGTGGGTTTGAAGGTTTATGCATTCTCTCTGATTCCATTATTTTTTTTTTGTTTTTTATTTTTTGTGTTGGAATAACACCATCTATGGCATTCCTTGTTGCGGGTTCTAATTTTGGGTTCTCTCTACATGTTATTTATTCTCTGTTTGATGGGTTTCTTTGCATCTACGATGGTATAGTTGTTGAAGAAAATTATGCTTTTGAAATCAAAAGCTTGATTTGCTCATTTCTTTTTAGATCTTTGAGTGTTTAGATGTTCTAGCTTTGATCGCCTCATCAAATTTCTTTTAGATTTAAGGAAATCGTTAGTATGCAATGGCTAGAAATCACATTCTTTTATTAATCTTTTGGTATTTTTTATTTTTTTCTTTGATTTGCATGGATTAAGCCCTTTGAAATTCATTTGCAATCTTCCTCATCGGTCGTTGAATGATACAATGTGTAAAACATAGGATCTATCAAAATATTGTAAAATTTTGGTTGATTAGTTTGCTTTTGTCAATTTCTCCTAATGGGATCACAGATCTCCTTTTATAGTTTTGGAATTGGCTTGTAATCCTTGATAGATCGTCTAGATCAGAACATTACAAAATTGACGATTAATTTCAGGCTTGCTTTTGATTTCAAGATTGCATCGAAAACACACCAGGCGACGCCCTTGCAGTTGGTTCTGATTTTTAGGTATGATTTAGGGCTTTTTGTTAAAGGTAATTGCAATGTTAGT
>JAOXJP010187813.1:0-12317 GCA_025762735.1 Platanus orientalis | reverse complement strand
CCATTCACTCAACCACAATTGATCCATTAACCTACTTTACTACTACTTGTACCCCTAGTTCTTGAGTTGTGGTCATCTTCTTTGAACCTCCTAGAGGTTTAATGGATGTGTGAGGCTTCTAAAAATAAGAAATCATGAAACTTGGAGTGGCTTGAGGTTGGAAGGTGTGAGGAACTCAATGGAATGTGAGACTTTTGCATGCAAGTAGAATGAAAAGCTTGCCTGATGTGTAGATGGAGCGGTATTTATAGAGTGAAAAATATATTATATTTAGACTCCTTTTAGGAGTCTAAATGTATCTGGTTTCTTGCTCCTTTTTTATTCTTTATTGGCCTGAGGGACTTGACATTGTGGCTATCCATCCAATCCTAATGCAAAATAAAAAATGATTGGAAAAGAGCCCATGATTGTATGTTCCCTTATTTGAGAAAATTTATTGAGTTAGAGGAGTCTTATCACATGAGTCCTACTTAGTGTGGGATGATATTTCTTTGATCACTTGTAAGATTAGAGAAGTTGTTCACCCTTTGGGCTTCTTTAGTAACTTTATAGGTGATCTAGGAGTTTAAAACCATGCTGATCACAATTCCCTAATATCCTAACTACAAAGTATAGACCTTATGTGTAATGACCTCAAATTTCATAACCTTATTTAGGCATGAAACCAGGTCGCTACTAAATCGGATCCATACACCATTCACTATTAAATTTCTGCATCTTAACTTGTAGGGTTACTTAAAAACTCAACTTTAAACTTATCATATACAAAAAAAAAAAAAAAAAATCAATCACTAACATTATGTTCAAAAAGGTGCAATGAAAATAAAGCATAACATATAAATATACTAACTATCATGTCATTAATCTCCCATGTAACAATAAGAGTCAAAACCTCTATCATCGCATCTCGAATATAAAACTGCAACTCTCAAAAGTAAAACTTCAAACTTAATAGATCTTAACAAGTCTAATATAAAACGTAGAGAGTTTAAATGAATATGGAACTAATAAGAAAGAGAAGCATTAGCCGTATGCCTTTCCTCCAACCTCTAGGCACTCTAAATAATGTATTTGCATTAAAACTCACTTGAAAAAATGGTATGGATAAGTAAGATCCATGGCTCATAAGTAGGTACACAAAACCTACTATGAAAATCAAACGGGTAAAGTACGAATCTTTCAATATAAAAGTACTAAATATGTTTTTATGTAGAATACATACCAATTTCTAGGGTGTAGATATGTGTTAGTGTACATACATCATTTACTAGTCATCACAAGATTTGAACACTCATTGTCATGGTTCTTCATATAGGAATCATGCATGAAAATTCACATGATTTTGTTTATATATGACATTTTTCTAGTACCTACATATGACAATATGCATGATTCTACCTATATATGACATTCTTTTCATATGTTTGCATGACAACATATATGACAATATATATTTATAATCATATAGTAAATATTTTCTAATCCATCAATAGTAAAGATACTTAGTGTGCATCCCAATGATCATTTATATTCATTTTTCATGCACAAACGATACTTTTCTAGTATGAATATGTATATACAAATCATTTCAAGTTATACATGTATCATTTTTAAGTAATTAACAATTATAACAACACATTTGCATAATGAGACATGCAATTCTACTTCTATATTTAACAAATCTATCATCACCTTAGTACTTATCATTCACATTTTTATTTGTTATCATATGTTACTTATTAATCATCATGTCTTCACTTATAACTTCTTAACTTTCATTGTCCTTGTCTTAGTATTTACTTATCATTTTTCATTAGTTATTTAACACTTATCATTGAATTGTACCCGAGTGGGAGGACCATCATACATCTCTATTTTTTTCTTATATAGTTTAGGAGCATATATTTTTTTAAAAATTATGAGCTTTCACTCGTTTCTTAACATTTTCTTTACTTATTTATATTAAAGACTTGTATTTTCTTTAGTATATATCTTATGTATTTTTTTTTCTTTCATGAAACATTTTTTCTTACATAACTTATGAACTTCTTCTTACTTATGAAATTTAGAAGTTTTCATTTCCTTGCTTTAATATTTTTCTTTCTTCACATGATTTATAACTTTACATTACTTATTAAACTTATATGTTTTTCATTCCTTTTATTGTCATAATTTCACTTTTCTTCCATATCTTATACACCTCCTTATACTTGTGAAACTTGAGTGTTTTCATTCTTTAACATGACATTTTCTTTGTTTGCATAACTTATTACTTTATTCTTGAAACTTATCAGCTTTTCTTTCTCTTCTTAACATTCTTTTTTTTTTTTTACCATGGTTTTGCTTATTTTATTTGTTTTATGAATTTTTCATTTTTTTAATATAGTTTCATATTCCCAATAATGGAGTCTTTAAGATTACTTATGTTTACTTATCCTTACTTAAACTTTCATACACTTACACATGATTTCATTTTATCACACTTTACTTTCACTTTATTAAACTTTCTTACAATTTGGCTCATTGTATTATTCCCCAATGGCATCGGCATTTACTTATTCTTATACAACTTATGAACTTTTCATTACTTTTGAAGCTTATTTGTTTCCACTTCTTAGCTTGACATTTTATTTCTTTACATGACTTATGAACTTTTCACTTTTTTTTTTATATAGCTTCTTTTCTTATAACTTCTATTATCTTTTTATATACTTTCTTTTTTTCTCCAAATGGTGGGTCCTTTAACGTTACTTTACACTTTGGTACATGGGATTATTCTCCAATGGCTAAGGTCCTAACATTCGTTTGCATATTGTACTATATCCCCAATGGCAGAACCTAGACAATAATTTTCATATCGTATTATATCCCCAATGACAAGACCTTGACATTAATTTTCACATTGTATTGTACCCCCAATGGCAGGACCTTGATCATATTTTAACTAGAATATATTTTGCACATTGTATTATATCCCCAATGGTGGGACCTTGACATCCATTTGTACATTGTATTATATCCCCAATGGTGGGACATTGACATCCATTTGTACATTGTATTATATCCCCAATGGCAGAACCTTGACCTTCTTAATACATTATTTACTTATTTCCAATAATGAGATCTTTACATCTTGGTATTCTTATTTATCTTCTTTTGTGTTTCTTTAATTCTTTTTACTCATTTCATTCTCTATTAGTTCATGAGTAACTTTATCTTATCCCTACATAGAGCATTATTTAATCATGACATTAGAATATATACCATCATATGCTACATTCATTAATATAGTAATAGAGAAGAAATTCATCACTATAGAAATTCATTAGCATCATAAAAAGTATACAACTTTAAACCATACATTCAATAGTATGATTGGGGACATATGCAACATCAACAAATCATTCTATAACTTAATCAATAAGAAATCATGAAATTTAGCATATTATTATACTTTTAATCACTATACCATAGATACACCTAACATATTACACATGTTTTTCAATCATCTATAATTTCAATTCATACTCAATTAATCATTACATAACAATCCCTAAACAATTTAGACCATCAACATGCTTCATTGTTATTTTCTAGCATCATCTTTAACCAACATATCAAAGAAATATTCATCACCAACTCAAATAATTATACTATTCATGGAAAATCAAGCAAATCACTCATCAACATCCTTCATAGAAACTATAAAGTTATAGAATCCTAGTTTATAAGCACAATGCATGATATTCATCATTTCAAGGAAATACATATAAATAACATGCAAATCCACTTTTCTTCATAGTATAAAATAGGGATTTCTAAGATCCTAGCAAAAATTGACAATAATTCATCATAAATCACCATAAAAGTTAGGGTTTCTAAGATCTTAACAAAGGGCTTCACAAACATTGAGGAAAGATTCATATACTCAAGATTTCATCATCACAAGACTTCTAAGAGCCTAAGAACAAATAAAAAAAGAATAAGCTTTGTGTAACTACTTACCACAAGCTTCAAGTCCTCCTAATCAAGAAGATCCTCAAGTGAGACTTCATTTCCCTTTGAAATATCATTTTTTTGTCTTAAGATTATATCATTGGTTCACAAATCCATAAATTAGCAAGAAATTACAAATAAAACAATGAACAATCCTAGATTTAAGCATTAGAGACTCACCTTACTCTTGGAGAAAGAGAGTTCTCTACCTTTTCTCAAAGCTTCTAAAGTTCCTCCCTTTCTCTATTTCTCATTTTCTTATGATGGAAAAACCCTAAATGGAGTAAAAATTAGGTTTATGATCGTTTCCTAAGAGTCTTCTATGAAAATAGGGCAAAATCATGTGTTGGAATGGGCCCCAAAGTGAATTCTAGGCCAAGCTGAGCGCTCGGGGTGATTGGTAAGCACTCGCACTCCCCCATCACAAGCCCTCATGGTCCCCAAATCTAGCATAGACACCCTTCAGTAAAATGGCTATAACTTTTTCTAGAAAAATCGGATTCGATCATCATTTATTGTGTTGAAAACTAGAATTCAAGAGATTTTCCAATGGTATATGACATGCACTTTAATTCGCTTGAGATTAGTACAGGTCTATCCAAGAAGTTACCCCAATTCTATTATCCTGTCAGCATAGATATTTAATGGGAGAATTGCCATAACTTTTTCTAAAAAACTATAAACTACACACCATTTGATGCATTAGAAAGTAGAATCATAGATCTTTCCAATGATATATGGGTTACAAGATAATTCATATAGGAGCAATACAGATTCACTCATGAAGTTATCGTAAATATGCATTTGGAAAAACTTTGGAACTTGACAAGTTCAGGGTCCAACTTAGGTTCTACACTTCCAACTTAATCCAAAGGGTCCCTAACCATTCTATGGTCTATCTAATACATGTGAATGACAATTTTACCATTATGGTGGTAAAATTACAGTTTACCCTTTAAGTGCATTATGGAGTATTACATTATGGGTTTCTGCCATTCGTCAGTTATGACTATGGTTTTCCAATCATGATTGCCATGTCACTCGTGATTTAGTTATAATAAGCCTAATCGTGATTGAGCTTTGGCAATCATGGATGAATGGTATTTTGGTAAATTTGCTTTAGTTATGAATTTTATATGTTAACAATAGCCTCCAGAAACAATTGTTTCTAATTAATATTGGACCCACATCTATCAAGATTTTCTTTAATATTTTAGCTCCATTTCGGTTGTTGATCCATGTGAAATGAGGACCAAAATGTTCAAAATCAATTAGATTACCATTCTTCAAGATCTTTTCAAAGCTTTAGCCAAGCTGTCACAACCCGGATTTGAGGCTCATATTCGTGACTCGAATCTGGATGGTGACACTGGATGACACACCTCGAACTTGTATCTCATGGTGGGGAGATCTTGTTTTCGGAGTGCAACATTTGTCCACAATGCAAAAGTCCATTATAAACTTTAAACATTTCTTTTTGACCCTTTATATTCATTTCATATCAAAACAAACCGTAGAGGAATAATATATGTAACTTATACCAACCATTCACACTCACATATATAGTGGATTTCTTATTCATTCACCATATAGCTTACCAATGTGCAATAGAATGATAAAGTTAGATATATCTAATCACAATCAAATGCAGTGAAAACTAAACATGTCGACATCTAAACCGATTAAACATTCACATGTATAGTGTCAAAATAAAAGCTTCCACAAGCCAACAACATAATAATATTCCCCATCCTCAAAGGGGTACATCTCCAACTGAATAATAAGTACATATATTCCATATCCAATGACTAAATGTAAAGTAGAACAAAACTAAAAAATGGGCTTAGCCACCCAACTCATTCTTTCTCCCGTACCTCAAGCGGACTACATGATATCTCTACCCCCATTGCCTCAATTTGTAGGGTGGTGCCAATTTGGGTGAGCTTGATGAGCTCAGCAAGAAGATACTCAAAATATACAACATAGTAAAGAGGCTAAAGGAAGCACAATAGTAGATAAGGATGAATTAAAACAGAGTAGGGATGCCAAAATGCATATGTAAGTGCAATAAAGAATCTATACATGTATTTTTACTACAAATCAAAATATGTTTATGCTTCAAAACAAACATAGAGGTTTACAAACAACAATGAAATACACATGTTATATGCTAACCCATTTAGGTCTCCATCAGACCATAACATACAAGTAATGTGTAAGGTCTTTGATAAATCAAGTCATGCAAATAACCCATGTTGGGTCTCCGACAAATCAAATTATATGCAAACAACTCATGTTGGGTCTCTGACAAATCAATCATATGCGAACTACCCATGTTAGCTCTTAGACAAATCAAATCATATAGTAGTAGTGGGCCACTAGGGCCATTTTCACCTATTGTTGTGACCAGGTGATTGAGTATACCTGAAAATGGTCATGTAGAGTAATGCTAGGCAGCAAAAATCCCTCAGGACATCAAGAATATGTCCCATATAATCCCCCAGACCAGGGTAGCTCTCTAACATTTTCAAGGACAAGGACATGTCTATGTCCCATAAAATTCTCATTGGACAAGGGTTAGCCCGCAAAGATCCCCTAGGACATTAAGGGTGTATCCCATATAATTCCCCTAGACCAGGGTAGTCCTCTAAAATTATCTAAGACAAGGGTGCCAAATCAAATCCTCACATTTAAATATTACGTATATAATAAATAATATAGCTACTACATAAGTATGCTATATAATAAATATCTATATGTCCAATCTCTTGAAGTACCAAAACCAATGATACAAATCTTTTTTGTAAAACCAAGCCAAAGTGAAAATACGAGTGCCTAACTCAAATCGAAGGACATATAGAAAACCATGTAATATAATACATCTTTCATGATAAATGCAACTAAGGATAAGACGAAACATCTCCAATGCTTCAAAAACTCATACAAAAAATCCATGTAAGATGCTCCATAAATGCGAGATGTAATCATGTATGGAACCAATCATGCTTAGGCTACCACAATTGCCAAAAGATATGGATCTCAATCATAATTATAGAATTTCAATGATTCTAACACGGGAATTAATCAAGTCAGCACAAATCCATGTGGACTAACAAGGAGCAAATGAAAATCCACCAAAACAAGCAATATGAATTACCAAAGAATCCATAGGCATGTTACAAACTAGCAAATTTATGGAGAACTAATCATATGGCCATGAAATCAAAGGGTAGAGATCATGGGCTGAAGAGAACCAAAGGGAAATAAAAAAATTCACCACATGAAATTATCATTTCCATCTAAAACTATGAGAATCCACCAATCATGGAGAATTAGAACATTCCAACCAAGCTTAAATCAATGGAACTAGGATCTAAATATCAATACCAAGAAGAACAAACCATAACCTTCAAATATAGAGTAGAATCACATATCTATGAACTTAAGAGGAAAAATGCATAGATTGCATATCTACTTACAAACAATCAATTTAATAAATAGTAGATGAGGAATCTCTCAAATCAAAGTTGGTAATCAATAGAACTAGGAATCTAGGAGGGTGTGTATATTAAGTATATCAACTTCCAATGTGCTCTAAATCCCTTACTTTAAAGGTTTCTTGAGCCAAAATCCTGTTTCCTTTCAAATATCCTTCATTCTCTGAGATTAAACCATAAATCCATGAATCTATGAGAATCTATGATGATAACTGAAAATAAATCATATACTAAGCTAAATGCCTCACCTTGCTCTTGGAAAAGGATAATTCTTCCCTCTTTTCCAAATCTCCCAAAATTCTTTCTCCTTTATATTTTTTCTTCTCTCTAAGTTATTTTAACCATAAAAGAGGTAAAATAGGGTTTGGGGTGGTTCCATGAGGACCCCCCTACAAAAATAGGTCAAAACATGTATTTGCATGTATCCCAAGGTGGATCCTACACATTTTTGATCCCTCAAAAATATATATTTTTGATCGAACGAAAATATTTTCTATTGCTTGAAATGGTTCAAGTGCTTGAAATTGTTTTGGATTGCTTGTGTTGAGAAACACCCAAACACCAATTTTTTCAAGAGAAGTTCGAATTCTTAAATTTTTTTTTTTCGATCCCTTGAAATTCTTAAATTTCTTTCAACACAAGCATTTCATACTTAAAAAGTTATACATTTTTCTAGAAAACTCTGATTCACTCATCGTTTATTGTATTGGAAAGTAGAATTCTAGATCTTTCCAATGATGTATGGCTTTCAAGCTAATTCACTTAGGGTTGATGGATACAATCATGAAGTTACCCTAAATTTGTTGTTTAAGTCAGCTTTCAAATTAGTCAAATCTATGACTTGTTTTTCACCCTTTTCCTTCTATGTTTAATTCAACTTTCTCACCCACTGATGTGTGTTTAAATAGTCTCTTAATGTTTAAGAGAAACATCATATCTAATCTTAGCCCTAATATATCTAGTGTTAGTCTCTAGAATATGGATGTCAATATTTTTTTTCTATAATAAAATGAGCCCACCCAACAACCCAATAGAATCAACAACACATATGTTTCAGTCTTTCTTTGTCCTAAACTTCTTCAAAAAAGACTTACCATCACATATCGTCTTATCCAAAAACCATAACATGTGGGTTTTTAGACTTAATAATAGCCCGTAGTGCCTTAGCTGTCAAGGATTTCTTGATTCTTTAACAGTTCCAAGTAGTTGTTCTCAATGATCACCAAGGTACTATTCTAGGACAGGCATCTGAACCAATTAAAAAAAGTTAAGATATTGACACCTCCTAGGACTTATGGAATCTTTTCTCAGGAAAGAAATCCTACCAATAAATCCCATTAACTTTCTAAAAATTCCTAGCTAAGAACCACAAAATCTTAGAAGAATAGGAGGACCAGTATTGCTAGCATTAAGACCAAAAAGTTTGACCTTACCTAAGTTTTTTGGGAGGGGAATCTTAAGAATAGCACTTGCTGGGGTTTGGAATGACACTCTAGGCCTTTTAACCTTAAGAAGTCTATAGATTGGTTTTTTTGTAACTACAGGTCAAGCATTCATCTAGATTGAACCTTTGATACGTCAATACATGTATTTGTAAGACAAATAGCAAACCATATTAACATACATGCATTCATGAGACAAACTAGCATGGGCCTATAGTACATGGGACAAATCATATAAGCCAATAAACTATGAATTTGGGATATGACAGATTGGAGACTTCTAACCAGAAGCATTCAATGTGAATCCTTATAGGTAAATAACAGTTAAAAGTACGTTTTTGAGATAACTCAGTTTGTTGGAATCTTATAATATAAAAGCAATCATTGTGAAATAAGCCCGGATTTTGTGCACACAAAAGATGTGTGCAAGTTGTGCACATGGACCATGGGGCCGACACATCAGCATTGTGCTGAAAAGTGATTTACACTTTTTAGGGGCACGCTTATCACTTTTCAGCGCTGATGTGTCCACCCCCTAGTCCATGCAAACAACTTGCACACATCTTTTGTGTGCATGAAATCCAGGGGCTGTGAAAACATTCAAATAGAATGTGATTAAAATAATCATTTTCGCTTTACTCTTCTCATAGAATAGAAAGTCCCTCCTAACAATATGAGCATAAAGGAATCCCATGAAAAATAAGCAGATAATTAACAACATACTAATATGTGTTAATGTAGATTGTTAATTTCATAATTTGTAAAATACATGGAGTGGTAGATTAGGCATGACATGAGCACATTGCATATCTTAGTCATGTCTGTAATCATTAAGTGGTTGGTTTCCAAGAAGGAAGACGAGCTCTAAACACTTGAAGCCGAGGATGATCCGTTCCCAAAATTGCCAAGGTTCGAAGTCTTGAAGACCCGAAGTTCATCAAGCTCAAGAAAGGTTTGTAAAGGTATATAATGTGATAGACATGGGCTAAAAGTCCTTTATATAACCTTATGGACCAATACATGCCACTGATATAGGTTCCTAAGTGAGTGGGAGTAGGTTCAAGGCATAATGACAGAAAAACAGGGGAATCGGATTGATCTAGAGGGTGTCGATCAATCTGCACTTAGCTGATCAATCCAGTAAAGCTCGGGTGTCTTAGACTGAGACACCAGATCAATCTAAGTATGCCAGATTGATCCGTGTGGATCAATCCGACATAGCCAAATTGATCCGCCATCGTAGAAATTCAAAAAATAAAGGAGATCAACGTTTGTGATTTTTTGACCGTTGGGGTAGATGTCATATCAAGGGTGCATGATTGTGCTCATCCCCTATAAGTATGAAATAAACTCAAATGAGCTCTTTAACACATTAAAAAAAATAAGAAAAGAGAAGAGAGGATTAAAGAAAATCAAGGCATTTACACCTTCCAACTACTAAAGGCTCAAGCTAATGAACATTGATTTAATATCAAAGAGCCATTAAGTGCTTCCCTAGCACTCCACACTTGAAGATCAAGGAGAGGAAAGCAAAGTGAAGGGTTTACACTCAAGTAAACCCTTGTGAGAAGCTCCAAAAAGCAAAGAGGCACTCTTGGAAGCTTGGTGGTACATATTGGCACACTAGCTTAACAAAGGAGAAACCACCTTCAAGTGCATCAAACAATACACAAGCCTTGTGAGGTAATTTGTATTAACTTCTATTTACTTTGAGACCCTAGCACCCTCTAGAAACATTAGGTGTAGACCACACCCATCAGAGATACCAGGTATAGACCTCTCCTGCCGAAGATAGTGGGAGTAGAGATTGCTTTGAAAGTAGTAGATTTTGAAATTTTAACCTTGATTGTAATGCAATTCAATCTTAATAAAATTTAGTAGAGCTTTGAAAGTGGATGTAGGCCCGAGTGCCTAACCACTATAAATATTGTGTTGTGTGTTTGATTATGGTGTGAATTGACTCTTCTCTCTATCTTTACATGGCATGCATAACATTTTCCATATGATCTTTCTTATTTGCTATTAAGTAGAAATTTAAATTAATTAAAAAATTAAAATTAAGAATTGTCATTGACTTGCACTTGTAATAGTTGAACTATATCTTGGTGTGCATTAAATTCCAAGAACTACAATAATATCCAAATTGGAATTTTAAGTGGGGGTCAACTAGAGGAATTTTTTAAAATCTTATTCACCCCCCTCTAGGATAAAACTAGAGTTTCAATTGGTATCAGAGCTATGCTCCTCATAAACTGTCTAACCACCAAAGTGGAAAGATCAAATCCCTAGAGGAAGTCCTATTAAAGAAATCCTAGAAGCATCTTGAAGAACTCAAAAATGTATAGGAAGGCTGGTCAATTTATATTCCTCCCTATTTCAATGGGACGAACTACATTTATTGGAAAGCTCGAATGACCATCTTCCTAAAATCTTTGGGCCATCAAGTGTGGGGCTCAGCAGTGGAAGGTTACACTAAACCCTCCACACGCCTGAGTGAGTTGGTTGAGTCCGAAGTGGAAGCTTATGAAGCAACCACAAAGCCCTAAGTGCTCTACATCATGCTTTGAGCCTTGATGATCTATATCTAATAGGAGCGTTAGGAACCACTAAAAAGCATGAGAACTTCTTGAGAAGACCTATGGAAGTGACCCAAGCTCATCAAAAGATAAAACAATATCGAGTAAGGAAAACACTTCACTAGAATCCAAAATCCTTATGGTGCTAAGCACTTCTAAGGATTTACACAACAAAAGTGAATCTGAAAGTGATAGTGAAGAAGGTGAGGATGAAGAGAACATCCAAGAAGCCTTCAACCAACTATATATAAAGTATAAGGAATTGACCAAGTTTGTCAAGGCATTTACGAAGAAAACCACAGGTTTAACTCAAGAAAATGAATACTTCAAAGAGTTAGAAAAAAAACTAAAAGAAAAGGTAAATACTTTAGAATTAAAAATTCACAATATTGATGAAAATCAGTTGAGATGTCTAGATGAGAGGGTTGAGTTACTTAAAATAAATTATAATCTCTCAGTTGAAAATGAAGAACTGAAGAAGAGAATAAGAGAGTTAGAATTAAAATCTTTGACTGTCAATTTAGGAAAAGAGAATCAAAGTTTAAAAGAAAATTCAATTCTCCTAGCAAAGAAATTAAGGGATGCAAAAAACATTCCTTGGACTAGAGAAAATTAATAGGAAAACTAAAAAGAGAAAACTAATCGAGGATAATGAAATCTTGTCCAACAAGAATATAAAGCTTATACAAAAAATCATATCTCTAGAAGAAAACAAAAAAGGTCGTGATCTCACTTGCTTTAAGCTCAATGTAAGAAATAATGAGCTATTTAATCAAGTCAAAGAACTTGAAGAGCATTATCTTAGT
>JAOXJP010187802.1:0-12318 GCA_025762735.1 Platanus orientalis | reverse complement strand
GATGTGTTTTATATACATATTATATATATATATATATATATATATATATATATATATAGAGAGAGAGAGAGAGAGAGAGAGAGAGGGAGAGGGAGAGGGAGAGAGACATTTTAGAGTTGAAAAGAGAGGGAGAAAATTTAGGAGAAAACAAAGGGGAGGGGGCATTAAAGAAGTAAATTTATTAATATATAATAAATCTAATCTAAATTGGAAATATGAGATAGAGCAAAGGGTGAGAGATATTAGGAGTTATTTTAGGAAATGATTTTTTTATCATGAGAGAGAAATAAAAGAAAAGATGGAAAAGAGACATATTGAAGTGGTTAAATAGGAGAGAGAAGGGATAAATGGAAAGGGAAAAAACGTTGAGTGCTTGCCAAGGAAAATAAACATAGAAATAAAAGAAAAAATATTAAGAGAGAGAAAATATTTAAAGATTTGGTATTAAAGATAAACATGGAAATAAGATAAATATACTAAAAGAAGGGAGGTGGCATTTTGGAGAGGTAGAGAGAAGTGAAGAGAGGGAGAGAGAGAGATTGGGATAGTCCTCCGATAGATATGAAAACAAGGGAAAGAAACCATGGAGCTGAAATAACTCGCAATAAAAGCAAGACGTGTAGGCGGATCGAATCATCAAGTTCCCAATGAAATAGGATCTTAAATTTGAATTCGGTCCTAGATGAACAAGGATTCAACTCATGAGAACAAGAGGCCACAAGTGTCCTCTTATGCAGAGACATGTCAAGATTCCAATGAAGGGGATCTACAGCAGCCCAATGAGCAAGATAGAAAATAACTCCCATTAGAGTTTCTAGAGGATCGTGGGACTGAGATAATGATACAGCCGGTGTCATATACTCATCACACACATGCAAAAAAGTAATATATGATTTAGAGAGCAAAACAATGGTCCATTTATAGATGATTATGTTGTACCAAATGACAATTGCGAATTCTAACATTCTTTAATGCCCATCCAGATCTTGACTAGAATATTGATGTAGTGAGCGAGAAGCGATTATTGTATGTGCTGCCTCACAAGAAAGTTTGTTTCAAAAATTATGAAGATCCAGGCTCTTAGAAGACATTAGTAATTTCTAGAAGTATTTTTAGTAAGTTTAGAATAATTTTTATTTAATGGTCGAGTGTTTTAGTTTGATTTTAGTGGAGAAAGGGTTTTTGTAATAAGGCATAAGGCCGTGGGGGGTTATTTGTAATTATTAGACGTTTACTGAATTTTTTTAGAGTTTTATTTGGGGTAGAAGTGAGCTGACCGTACAGCTCTAGTAATTTAGGAATTTTTTTGAATTAGATTTTTGAGCCTTTAAATAAGCTTAGCCATCCCATATTTTAAGAGTAGTTGATGATAAAATAAAGATTGATTATGGAGTCCACGATTTGGGCTGGTGTCTTCTCCAAAACCCATACATCTTTTTCACCTTCCACCTTGGAAGACCCTAATTTTTTCTCAACCCTACCTTCTAAACCTAAAACCTAACTTGTTTAAGCTTTCTCCCTATCCAAGAAACTATCAAAAACCCATCAATCTTCTATTTTTACTCTCTTTTTCTTGTTTTCTTGATTTAATCTTTTCCTCTCTTTTCTTTATTTCAAGACTTGAATTCTTGTTATCTTTTCATTGAATTCTTGAATGTTTTAATTGGTTTAATTAATTTTCTTCTATTATTTAATTCAAGATTCTAATCCTTGGTTCTCTTTTAGCTTAATTCTTGAATTCCCATCACCTTCTTAACCTTGTAGAACCAATCTAATTGGTATCCTACATCAAATATGTTCATCCTCAATGTTTCCAAGTCACCCCATTTCTTTTAATCTATGCATTCCTTTTGTTAAAGTGTCGTGGGTCTTTATATAATACTGCAAGGGTAGTTTCTTTAATTCTATGCATTCCTCCCATAAGGTGTCATGGGTCTTTATGTAATACTATGTATTTTAGTCACACACACTCCTTTTCTCATTCTTCTCTATCTTTTCTCCCTTATGTTCTGATCATGATATGGTATCAGAGTATATCTAATCCTAAGAAAAGGGTTGTCACCTTATTATCTCTCTCTCTCTCTCTCTCTCTCTCTCTCTCTTGATCAATAAGGAATAATTTATTAAAAACAAAAAGAAGGGGAGAAAAGCCTGATACAAAAAGTAGCACGAAAAGTACTACACAAACAGCACGAACTTAAAGGAAAACAATTTTCTCCCAGTCAAAGATAACATCAGCAAATTTTACATCCTTAAAGAGTGGCATATGGGAGAACCACGAGAATAATAATGAGAAGGTCATGTCTGTCAACTGGGATCAATTGGTTGCAAAGAAACCATAAGGATCTATTTTTTTTAAAGAGATAAGATAATTTATTAAAAAAGGAAAATAGAAGCCCTACAAAAACAGCATGAGAGATGCTCCAAAAAGCGAGTCACAAACTAAGAACTAGAGAGGATACATAAATTCCAATCGAAAATCCATCTCCCAAATGGAGGGCGACTCCTTCCTAGCAAAGGAGCTATCCAATCATACAATTTTGAAAGAGTCATATCTACCAACTTATGGAAAGGCTGAGATTCCCCTTCAAATATTCTTATGTTGCGTTCCTCCCAAATAGACCAATAGACAGTTGTTGGGATCAACTTCCACACTTCTTTCTCAACCTGAGTACCTCCTCTGACAAACCGAGCCATCCAACAATCAAAAAGGCCCTTTAAGGACTGGGGTTGAACCCACTAAAAATTGACCGAACATGTAGGTCCATATCGCATTTGCAACGGAACAATGGATAAATAGATGGTCTGAAGTCTCATCCTCCGAGATACACATGCAACACCAATTTGATATCATAAAACCTCTGTAAATGAGGTTATCAATAGTGAGATGTTCCAAATCGGGGAGGTGTCAAATATCGAAAATTTGGCGTGGATCTTAGGTTGTAAAATTGGTACCCTCCCGTCAACTTACCTTGGTTTTCCATTAGGGGCGAAGTTTAAATCTAAGGCTGTTTGGGATCCTATGATTGAGAGGATTTCAGTGAGATTAAATTCTTGGAAAACTTCTCTTTTGTCTAAAGGTGGCAGATTGACATTGTTGAAGCCCACCTTGGCCTCTATTCCCAATTTTTATATTTCTCTCTTTACCATTCTAGTCTTAGTGGCTACTAGAATTGAGACAAGATTTTGTAATTTCTGTGGAACGATTTGGATGATCACCATAGATATCACCTTATGGATTGGAGTACTATTTCTAGACCACCAAGTTGTGGTGGTTTGGGTTTGAGATCATAATAGGTCGTTACTGACTAAATGGCTATGGAGATTTGGGATGGAGAGAGAGAGAGAGTCTTTGGTGTCATGTTGTAACAGCTAGATTTGGTGTGATGTCGATTTGGGAGGTAAAGAAGGTGAGGGGGAGGCATGGTTGTGGGATTTGGAAGTCTATTCAAAAGATGTCTAAGATTTTTTGAAAATTCAATAGGTTTAATCTTGGCTCGGGTAGTGAGATTAGTTTTTTTGGGGGAAATGGGTAGGAGAGGTTCCGCATAGAAGGTCATTTAAGAACCTCTATTCTTTGGTTGTTGATCTTAGGGTGCCGGTGGTGGATTATTTTGATGTTTTAGTGAAATTTTGAGTGCCCAGGCTGCTTATAAATCTGAATGATTGGGAGATAGGTGAGTTGTATAGGTTGTTGGTCTTGCTAGTTAGTATGAAGCCGGACCCTAATGCGAGAGATGGTTGGGATTGGGTTATTTCTAGGAAAAGTGATTTTACTGCTAAATCCCTATATGCAGAATTGGTGAATCATAGGTCTTCTGAGTTTCCCCATAAACGCATTTGGATTTCAGGTATCCCCTCAACATTTGCAAAGTAGAGGCTGGAATTTAGCAAACAGATGTGTCCTTTGCATGATGGAAGAGGAAACGGTGGATCATCTATTTGTTCATTTTACCATGGCTTAGAGGGTTTTGTGTTTCTTTCTCTCTCGTCTCTTTGTATTTCTTGGACTTTCCCTTACCATTTCAGCGGGTTGATCTTTGATTGGTGGATTCGTGATATAGAAAGATTACCTTCGATCATTTGGTCATTCCTTCCAAGAACCATTTGTTGAGAGTTGTGGAAGGAAATGAATTCAAGGATCTTTGAGGACAAGAGGAGGACCCATGAGAAGTTGGCCCTATAAGTCTATAGAGCTCTTTTCGACTGGATTTCCATTAGAGATGATTTTGTGGAAAGGGAGTGGTACTCTATATGGTGTGAGGAGTTGTAATTTTGTGTGTTTTGTGTTTGTTTTCTTCCTTTTTGTTTGCTTTTCACCTCCTTGGTGATGGCTTTTTTTTTTCTGCTTTCCCATTGTAGGTTCTTGTGTATGCTTTGCTTTGCTTTTCAATAAAGTTAGCCTTTATCTCTCAAAAAAAAAAAAAAAGAAAGAAAGAAAAAAAGATGGCACCAAGTAATCAATTAGTCATTACTGGTTTTTCTAATGCAAACTGAGTACGAGACCAATCAGATAGAATATCTACTTATGGTTACTATACATTTGTCAATGAAAATCTAATCACATTGGCGAAGTATAAAAGCAAAATGTAGTGGCTATTGGCTAGGTCTAGTACTGAAGTGAAGTATAGAACCATGGCACACATAACTTGTAAAGTAATGTTCGTTACGTCTTTATTTCAGGTGATGAGTATTGAAATTCCTGGTCCTATAACAATGTTGTGTAACAAACATGTTGTTTTCTATATTGCTAGCAATCCAGTCTTTCATGAGAAAACAAGTCGTATTGAAGTTCACTGTCACTTCATTAGAAATGTGGTATTGAGTCTGAAGACCAATTGGTGGATATATTTACTAAGCCTTTGGAAAAAATCAGTTTCTAGTGATAAATAACAAGCTATGCATGAATAATATGTATGCTCCAATATCCTTTGGCCCTATTTGCCCTGGGCCATTTGGAAGGAGATAAATAAAAGAATTTTTGAAGGGAAATTTTTTTTGGATAAAATTTTTTAAAAGAAAATTCTCCTCTTCCTGATTGGCTAAACACCTCAGTGTTTAAGCTTTTGCATGATTGGTTATCTATCTCTAGGGATTTCAATGTGGACCTTGGGATTCCTTTTGAGGCATTTTTTTTTTTTGGATAATTCCTTTTGGGGCATTATTGTCTAGCCTCTATTTCTTTGTTGTTTATGTTTCTTCTATGTTCTCTTTTCTTTTTTTTCACCAGCGTGGTGATTGTTGTTATCTTCTTTTGCTTCCTTTTGCTTTTTAATAAAATGCCCATCATTCAAATAATTGGGATAAGGCTGTTTGTTGTTGTTGTTGTTGTTGTTGTTGTTGTTGTTAATAATAATAATAATATATGCTCCAACTAGAGGGAAGTGTTAAGATGTCATAAGTTTTTATGCAACATTATAGGGGTATTTAGTATGTCCACATTATTATATAGATAATATATTGAAGAGGCCAATAAAGTTAATTTGATACTCTCTTTTTTCTCATTACCGCTTCCTTATTTTTCCTTCTTAAACATGCCCTAATCATGACACCTCTGAAAATAGATACGTGATGACATTATTGCATTTTATTTTGAAAATCTAAAACTCAATAGAAAACCAAATTTTGGATCCACAAAGTACTGTAATGGTAATCAAAAAGAAGTATCATACAACACAAAATTCAGATACAGAATCAATAAATGAATAAAATAAAACCCATGAGCACTGCAGAAACCCAATTCTCTTACTTGTAATTGGCAAGTAACACAGCCCGATGGTAACCAACTGTAACATTGAACTTGGGGAAGTACCCCCCTCTCCAAGCTCCCTTCTTCTTCCACTTCTTTGCACCTTCATCTGCCACCCGAAGAATGCAAAGGAATGACACCAAGAAATTCTCGTTCAAGGAATCCCCAACAAACCCAATTCTCTTATTTTTCATCAAACCCAAAAATGCAAAGGGATTGATCTGTGGAGAAGTGCAATTTTCAGGAACCCATCTCCACGAATTGATTTTCTCCATGTTCTCTCTCTTGTTCTTTAAGCAATTCCAAGCATTCCGGTGAAATGGGCAATTTTCATCATAGACAGGTCTATGGTCAAGATCTAGAACCCAATGCCCCTTGTAAAAATTGCAAGTTGGAAAAGGGCTGGTTTTCCCTAATGGGATCTTTTGGGATTCTCTGAAAGAGGCATTTAAAGACTGTGGTGGTGTTGGAGAGGTCAAGTAGAGAGGAAGAATGGAGGAATAAAGGTAGAGCAATAAACAAGTTAATAAAATTAGCCATGTGAAGACTGCTAGGGATAGCTTTGAAGCCATCACTTCAGAAGGAAAAAAGAGCGAGAGAGAGCAAGAGAGAGAGAGAGAGAGAGAGAGTTTAACTGAAGTCTTGCTAAGTTGACTACCTCTTTGACCCTTTCTTGTCACGGTGGAATCTTAGAGGCAAGCAACTGGACTGAACTTTCATCTTCCTATCTCTCAAAAGCTGAGGGAGAAAAGAGGAAAAAAAAAATCACACAGGCAAACAGATCCATCAAGATGAAGATCAACCCTAAAATCATTAAAAGAGAAAAACTAAAATCATATTCAAAAGAATCCTAGGACCAATGCAGTATAAACCCAACACCCTAGAATCAAAATTACTATTCCCACAACATCCAGACAAGAAAGAAACTACAAGTTTTATTTGATCAGATTCATAACCAAACAACTCTTGATGTAGTTATTGTTGTGAGTTGATTTTTATTGCTGGTAGTCTTGCTTCTTTCCAGACCTGTTTCTTAATGGGTAATTATTAAGATTCCTTTCTTTTTTCGATGGTTTTCTTTACATTTATCTCTTTATGTTTCTCTGGTTCTATTTTGGGTTTAACTATTTAAGTTTTATATGATTTCACAGCTCTCATGTTTAAAAAGAACACATTGATTTGAGCAAGGAGTTTGACTCATATGCATCACCACAACAATAATTAAACATCCACTAATTTCGAAGAAAAATGAAAAAGAAACATCTTTTTCCAGGAAGAAAAACCAGATAGTTCAGAGACATTTAAACCAAGAGCAATTTAAGAATCTTCACAAAAGAAAATGTTAGGAATATACCCGTGTCTGTAACTTTTCTTACTGGAATGTCTCTGTTTCAGTAACTTGATAAAACTAACAGCAAATCTAGAAGGCAGTAGCCAAGGATCTTAGCTATTTTAATAATGTTTCTTTTGCACGTGTGTGTGTGTGCGTGTGTGTGTGTGGCATTTAATCAAGGTTAACTGGTGTGAACCCATTTAATCAAGGTTAACTGGTGTGAACCCAAATAGGTCATTGGAGTCATTAATGGCATTGTTGCAATTATCTAATTGAAATCACATCATTGAACTCTCCATATGATGCCAAAGCTAGTTTTGAAGTTAAGAGGTTGTTTCTTATTTTGATTACAAGTATCATTAAAGAGAAGTTGCTATGCAAAAGGTAAATGCAGTTACATATTAATAATAGTGGTACAGACAAGTGCATATTCTCTAGACTTATTATGAGGGATCTTGGCTTTTTTTTTTTGGTTAAACTTTGATGAGCTACAGATTATCTTTGTGGGTTTTGTAACTATCTTGTGAGTTCAAGGTAAAAGATCAATCTTGGTCAGCTTGAAGCTGATCGAATAGTCTTTCCTAGATGGAGGTCCTTTTCTTTATAGTATAAATTTCTTTATTAGATAAAACAGAGTTATTTATTCTTATTCAATATTCTTTAAGCAATTTGGTGGATCTAAAATTCCTGTGTTTTAAAACTTGCTACAGTCTAATAGCTCAGCTTCAGAATTTCAAACGGAGGTAAGTTTGAGTAATTAGAATGCATTGCTAATTAATTGTAATTATAGTACTGATTTGTTAGTGATATCAGACAACATGGCATTACTGAACTGTACCTGTACAATAGATATTGATGTCCACAACTTAAAAAAAAAGAGCAAATAAAAAAACATTCACATATTTGTTAAAGCTAGTTTTGAAATTAAGAGGTTGTTTGATGAGGACATCAGGTCCAAGCAGGAGTTTCAGGTTTATCAGAGACGGCGTAGGAGGGTTGCGCCCATGTTATGGTTTCACTAGGATATTTATTTTATGTTTTGTTCCCTAGCACATTATTTGAAGGTACTTTTGTCTTAGTAGCATAATTTAGTGTTATTTTAGTTATTATCTATAATGTAGGGTTTTGGGCATGTCATTGTGTTAGGTGGGGTATTGGGTCTTTACTTATTTTAGGGTGTAATAAGTCTGGCCGTGGGGGCTATAAAAACACCCCACACGACTAGCATCTTTCTCATGCAAGGAATAAAATAATTTTTTTGAGTTAACGGCTATGGCTCCCTTTTCTTCTTCTTCTCTTAGGTTGAGGGTAAAACAAAACCCTAGAATGGATTTAAGGACATCTCTAGTTTAACGGTTGTAGTGAAGGCTACTCCCTCCCCTTAGGTAAAGGTTTCTTCCCCTTTTTCTTCTCTCAATTTTATTCTTCAATTCACAGGTCTTCTTCTTCTTTTTCTTGTGATGAAGTTCCACTCAACCCAATAGAACCATCACCGGATTGACTTCCTTGAACTCCTCCAACTTTATTTTCATTCAAGGGGTTGAATGAATCAGCTGGGAATGAATCTATTTCCATTAGAGGCTATCTAAAGGAGTTTATTGCAGGTTAATAGGTTTCAGACGTGAGAAACCAGCAGGACCTCTTCATACGAAATTGAGTATGGCTTCTACAATTTAGAGATTGAAGGGCTGCCACTTCTACTACTTGTTGAGGATTACCAGACAATCCAAGTTGTGGTGGGACCCATCCCAATAGGTCCCACCTTGATAGAGAGAATTTTGAATTCCCTGCAGGAGACGTTAAACCTGGTGGTTTTGGTGTTCTGAGAAAACTTAATCCTAACTCCTAAATACTAGGAGTTTGGTAGCCATCTTGTGGAGGGGTCCTAGCAACACAAAAACGATCCACAGGGGATAAGAACACACTTCAAAATTACAAGGGTTGATCGAAATACAGCAGGGATTTTCTCCACAGGCATTAAACCTGCTCCGTTTTTGGGCTTCGGAAAAATCAACCTAACTCCCTATTTGTTAGGGCTTTGACTGCATGGTGTTGGGAGGATTTTCTCACTCCCTCAGCGACCCTACAGATGCTAGAGTTCATCCCAAAACTTTTGAGAATAACCCCATTCCATCTAGAGCAAATCTCAGCAGGCGGCATTCCTTATTTTGAAGATTGGTTCTTGGGGAGCTCATATGCTTCAATTTCTGCCCTATTCAATGACTGAATATGATAGGAATCATCTTGGAGAACCTGTAGGAGGGTATTGACAGCTGTATCAGGTACCCTATCCTCCATATTTATTCTCTTTCGAATCCTATGGGTTTAGTGATTGTTATGGTTATGTTGGGTAGGCTAAAGGACTGATAAAACACTGCAAACATACCTAAATCTCTGAGAAATCTGAAGCTAAACCATTCCTAAATCATGCCTAGCCCATGTGTAATGAGTCCCTAATAAATTTTCATGCTCTCTTTAATGCTTCCTTGAATTCTTTCATGTTTTCTTTGGATTTTCGTTACTTTATGCTATTCTGATTTTTTCTGGGCAGCAACTATACTTGAGAATTATCTTTAATTCAATTGTGTTCATACATATAGTTTGGTCTTATTTTGTTTAGTACTTTGTAGGCTTTTAATTCCTATTATGCTTACTGAATTAAACTGAATCTTAGTCTGAATTCGTGTGTAAATGTGCAAGAAGGAATCTTATTTATGTTTTCTCATTACTTTTATCAATTTATGCCTAACTCTTTTATGCACACAACCCCTAGTCCATATGCATGCTGCATCATTGTTTCTTATTTTGATTAAGAGTATCTTTAAAGCAAAGTTTTTCTTTTATGAGAAAAAAACTTTTATTAAGATAAGAAGGATGAGAAATCCCAGAAAAAAAAAACAAGAAAACAAAAAGAACAAAAGGAAAGAGACCCAACCCCATGGGATCCAGGGAGGCCGAAAAAAGAAAGACAAGAAGAGGACACCAATCAAAAAACCCCAACCCACCCACCCTTTACAACGGAGATCCCCCTATGATTGCATCCCAACCGCTTTTCACTTTCCCCGGCTTCAGATATGCAAAAGATAAATGCAATTACATATATGTAATAGTGGTACAGACAAGTGCATATTCTCTAGATTTAGTATGAGGGATCTTGGGTTTTTTTCTTTTTGGTTAAACTTTGATGAGCTCAGGGATTATATTTGTGGGTTTTGGAACTATCTTCTGAGTTCAAGGTAAAAGATCAATCTTGGTCAGTTCAAAGCTGATCAAATAGTCTTTACTAGATGGAGGTCCTTTTCTTTATTAGATAAAAGATAGTTCTTTATTCTTATTTGATGTTCTTTAAGAAATTTGGTGGATCTAAAATTCCTGGGCTTTAAAACTTCCTACAGTCTAATAGCTCAGTTTCAGAATTTCAAACTGAGGTACGTTTGAGTAATTAGAATGCATTACTAAGTAATTGTAATCACAGTAATGAAAGGATGTTCTGTCCAGGTTTTGGTGTCTAGGATGGTTTCCAGGACACCAGGGGCCGTTATATAGAATAAAATGCATATTCCATATTCAAAAAATGCATCACCCACCCATTTTATTCCATATGACTCCCCCGGTGTCCTGGACACCATCCTAAACACCAAATCCTGGACAGAACATCCTTTCCCAATAGATATTGATATTCAAAACATTATAAAAGAGCAAATAAAAAAACATTCACATATTTGTTAAAACCTGGAATGATAAAGGCTATTGAATCAGTCTAAACTTAAGAACATGAACCCTACAAAATCTAATCCAACACTAAAATTTTTTAAGAAGCCAGATTTAAACTACAAAAAAAAAAAACATGAATCATCGTCCTAATAACAAATTCAGCAAGGCCCAAAGAGAAAAATAACATAAAAAGCAAAACAAGTGAGTTTTTTTTTTTTTTTTAATATTATGGAAGAAATAGATGAAAAATGGAGGTTCTTTTTCTTTCTTTTCTTATTCAGAGTTTCTGTAACCAATGGAGAAAAAAAATATAAACAATAATGTCTTCAAGAATTTCTTTAAGCTAATGAGTGAGTACATGAGATTACCATTACAGATCTCGATCCTTCAATTTGAAATATCAAATTTAAGGGTTTCACAGATAGATAGAGACGAACCTATCCGGCCAATTGCATCAGGCATCCGACTCGAAATCCAGCCCATTTTGTCATAATTCCTACTATAAATCCGGCCGATTGCGTCGTGATTCCGTCCGGGAGTCCGGCCGGCTCCGTCTCGGATCAGGGGACCCTCAATGGAGATTGTTACAAGAAAGCAAAAAGAGAATAGAAGCGAATCCTCTGTATCAAGATCACTGTCTTCCCTTTAGTCTGTATCAAGCTTGTTTTACACGAGATGTTTTCTCCCTGATTTGCCTTTCTTTATTTTATTGGTTTGAGACAGGATCCAGAGAGTTCGATTCATCTCCAGTCAAACCGGAGAGATAGATAAATACAACAACAACAAACAGTATCCTCTGCATGGCTAATAAAGCATCGTAAATAAATAAAACTTATTCATGGTTAGCTTGGGACTCGTATCCTCTGCACCCAGTACGCTGCACCGTGGTACGCCCCAGACACAAAGGGGTACCACAGCGCAGGGTACCTAGGCACAGAAGATACGCTCCAGTTAGATTGGTAGTCGAGTCCCACTGTTATTAAAGAATCATTAAAATCACGAAAAAAAATCAATAAACTTTAACATAATGCAATTTCTAAAGTTTATATCTCTACTAATTAAGAAAAAAAAAAAAAATTTCATCACAAAATATCTCCAAAGTAAATTAATTAGTTACTAAACATTGAATTACAATGTTTTCAAATTTTCAAAACCACTATAACAAAACATATTAAATTAACTGGGAGGATTGATATTAGATAGTTTATATTTCAATCCCTTTTCACTATGGTTATAAAATAAAATAAAAACTCACAAAACTCATTCCTTTTTTTGGTTTTTCTTGCAAGGGAATATATTTCACTCTCAAATGGAATGGGTATTTCGCGACAAGAAACTAGAATATTGTTGGCTCTACTTTATATGAAACTCTCCACCTATGGTCTGACATCATCAAAATATGATCATTCCAATCAAATTAGCATTCGTTTTACTATTGTATAGATCTATCGTAATAAAATTTGTTCTTGAATTTTGATTGAAGAACAACTGAATAGTACAAGTTACAAAGGTTGATTGGCTA
>JAOXJP010187791.1:0-12318 GCA_025762735.1 Platanus orientalis | reverse complement strand
ACACACACACACACACACATAGATATATATATATATATATATATATATATATATATATATATATATATGTATCCATTTCGATTAAATGTCCGTTCGATTGAAAAATATCTGATTATAAATGAACCAATTATGGATATACACATATCTGCCACAGATAATATCCGAATCCAATTAAATATTTGGCTAATTATCCATATCCAATTATTATCCGATATCTGACTAATATATATATATATATATAGAGATAGAGATAGAGATAGAGAGAGAATGAATGTAGACCATTGGATCGAAACGAATCTAATGGTCTACACTAAACCCTATCTCTCTCTTTCTCATATAAAAAGTTTTAAAATATTTAATATTCGAATATCTGTTAACCGAATATCCAATATCCGTTTATATATCCGATAAACTCAACAAATACGAATTCGAATATGCTTTTCAAATATCTGCACCGATAATAATCGAATTCGGATATACATGGAAAATAAATTAACCAAATTCGAATGTACTACTATCTGCATTGAATCTGACTCATTTGCATCCCCATGTCATCACCATAGTGAAGCTGAGAGCCTTGTTATAAGGTGAGTCTTAATTGCCCTTAAGAGCCTAGAAGATGACCATTGGTTACAAAATAATATTTTTCATACATTTTTGTACTGTTTATGGTCTAAAATGCATAGTTTTGATTGATTCAAGTAATTGTGAAAACATGGTGGCAATGGACATGATTGTGAAATTGCAATTAAAGTGTGAACCCTACCCCAAACCATATATAATCTAATAGTTCAAAAAGGGTGGTGAAGTACCTATCGATAAGAGATGCTTAATTAAATTCTTGATTGGGAAGTATAATGATGAAATATGGTCTCATGTTTTTCCAATGGATGCATGGCATATATTGCTTGGGCGACCATGGCAATATGATTGAAAGGTTCATCATGATGGAGGAAAGAATATCTATTCCATATCCCTTGAGGGGATAAAATACATATTGACCCCTTTGAAAGAAATTCCTTTACGTATCAATAAATATAAAAAATTATTCTTTTATGTTTAAAACTTTTTGAAGAAAATTGAGGAAACTTCTATTCGATTTGCTCTTATTGGGTTTGAAATTGGCCAAGAACAAAAGAAAGAAATACATTGTTGTGTGGTTGAGCTATTTAATGAGTTTTTCTAAGTCACACTAGAAGAGCTACCAGATGGTGCAAAGGTCTTTTCAAAGATTAATCTTTGTAGTGGTTATCATCAAATATGTATCCAAGTGGGTGATGAGTGGAAAACCATTTTTATAACCTGAGAAAGCCTTTGCGAATGGCTTGTTATACCATTTGGACTATCAACGCAATAGGTACTTTTATGAGACTTATGAATCAAGTGCTAATACCCTTTATTGGAAAATTTGTAGTTTATTTTGATGACATTCCCATATTTTGTTCTTCTTATGATGACCATACTAATCATATGCATCAAGTTTTGTAATTATTGTGAAAGGAGAAGCAATCTATTAACCTCAAAAAGTGCTCCTTCATGACTGACGATGTGGTTTTCTTAGGCTATGTCGTCTCATCTCAAGGTATCAAAGTTGATGAACAAAAAGTAAAATCAATTGTGGATATCCAATCCCACAATCAATTATAGAGGTAAGAAGCTTTTATGGGTGGGTAACATTTTATCATTGGTTTATGAAAAAAATTAGTACTATCATTGCACTTATAACCGATTATTTGAATTCTAAAACTTTTAATTGGACTCAAGAGGCCCATGAAAGTTTCAACTTGATAAAAAAGAAATTTGTAGGAGCACCCATCTTTGTATTGCCCAACTTTAATGAAATATTTGAGGTTGAATGTAATGCATCTCACATTAGTATTGGGGTTGTCCAAAGTCAAAAAAGACACTCAATGGCCTTATTTAGTGAAAAACTTAATGATACCAAAAAGAAATACTCTACCTATGACCTTGAGTTTTATGCCATTATGCAAGTTCTTTGGTATTGGCATCATTATTTAATTCATAGGGAGTTCATTTTATAATCTTATCATAATTCCCAAAAGAAACTTAGTTTAAGTCATGCCAAGTGGGTTACATACTTCAAAGAGTTCACATTTGTGATTCATAATAAATCCATCACGATGAACAAAGTAGCGAATGTCTTAAACCAAAAACTTTAAATCCTTAAAACTTTATCTTTTAATGTAGTTGGATTTAATTTGTCACCAAAAAATTATGAGAATGATCCCTATTTTGGTAAGATAAAAAGGCACTGTATGAATGATGAGGGTCACAACTTTATCACTGTGGATGGATACCTTTTTAAGGGAAATAGTCTTTGTCCCCCGAATGATCCCTACGACCTCAAGTTATTGCTGAGCTACATGGCAGTGGACTTAATAGACATTTTGGAAGAAATAAAACATTGGCCAGAGTTTAAAAGCGTTACTATTGGCCAAAATTGAAAAAAAGAATAAGTGTGGAGCAGTTTGTCTAATAATGCATGACATGTCAAAATGTTAAATGAAGCAAACAAAACCATGGCCTCTACCAACCAATTCCTATTTCAACCCATCCTTGGGACAGTATTAGCATGAGTTTTATATTAGGATTATCAAGGACCGAATGAGGATATGATTCCATCAATGTAGTGGTTGATCGATTTTCCAAAATGTCTCATTTTTTCCTATACAAAAATATTACCGATACCTCACATATTACCCATATTTTCTTCAAAGAAATTGTCCAACTCTACAGTATACACAAGACCATAACCTCGGACCATGATACAAGGTTTCTTAGTTACTTTTGGTAGACATTATGGAAGCTAATGGGAATCCAACTCCAATTTTCTAGCTCCTTTCATATCCTCAAACGGAGGTTAAATTGAAGTTGTAAACCGTACATTGGATAACATTCTTTGAGGTCTAACAAGTGACCGGCCGCACCAATGGGATTTCACACTACCCCATGCTAAATGTTTCTACAACAACTCCAAGTGCCAGTCCACTCAAAAGACCCCATTTGAAGTTGTGTATGGAAGGAATCCAAATCATGTTCTTAACTGTATACCTATTTTAAATCTTGAAAGAATTAGTATGGAAGCAAAAGAATTCTCTAAACATATTCAAGAGATTCATTACTGAGTTCAAGCTCAACTACAAAGGCCTAATGATCAATATGGGAAAGCCACTGATGTCCATCTACAAAATGTTGAGTTTAAATAAGGTGATTTAATGATGTCATATTTGCGAAAATAAAAGGTTTCCTAAAGGGACATACAATAAACTTAAAAGCAAAAAGATCAGTCCATGTCACATCCTCAAGAAGATTGATCCAAATGCATATTGAATTGAACTTCTAGAAGGAATTCACATTAGTCCAATATTCAACATCTCTGATCTTTGCACTTATCATGGTGATCCCAATCAAACAATCCTAGGTTTCAATGACATTGGAATTCCATTAATAGATGAATATATGAGGGTATTGATATTCTTGATGTTCGAACAACAACAACACGGAGAGGCACCTACACCTAATATCTCATCTATTGGGGAGAAAATCCTAATTTAGAAGATGTGTGGGTTAGTGAAGAAGACCTATGAAAGCACAATGAAGATATATGGAGAAAGATTATGAGACCAAACTCGAGGATGAGTTCTTTTGATGAGGGAGAGAATGATGTAGCTAAAGACAATGGTGTGGCACCTCACCATTACACACCCTCATTGTCTCTAGTCTCTATTGGTATGTTATGTAGACCAAGCATTTAATGCAAAAGGAAAAATTGGGAGCAAGGCATTTAATACTTCCTTAAGTATCAAAGTTTTTCTCTCCTAATGAGCTATTTTCCAACAATAGCTTGAAGCAATATAAATAGGAATTTTCAAATGAAAAAAGTAGATTACTTAACTTACATTTTGTTGATGAGCTAAATCTAATCATCTTATTTGAAGAGTGAGATTCTTCTTGTTTGGGTGAGTGAATCCCCAACTCTTAGATGAGAGAGTCCTTAAGCTTTTGTACTCTATTGATTTGTATCCATCACTCCATTTTGCGAATAACAAAGCTGCCATCTTAAGGTAAACTTTTATTGTCTTATTTCTCCTCTTGCTTAATTCTTTATCTTTGAATTGTATCAACTAGGGCTACATCAATAAGACTATTGGGTGACTCATTCACAATCCCACCAAGGCTGTCCCCACCTATTCCAATAGAAGGAGATGACAAATTTGTAACTTCTGACATGCTGGTAGTGCAAAGAAATATTTTTGCTCACAAAGAAGAGGCCCAAAAGTAATCTACATGAGTGGAACCCTAACAAGCCAACCAATAATCTACTAAAACTTCAAACATAGTAGGACCAACAATCAAAATAATGGATTACATGGTCCTTTCACACCCCTAAAGGTCCCACAACCTTGATACATATATACCTTTCTTTCAAAACTTCATGAAAACCATGAGAAAAACCTTAAATAAAGGCATAGAATTCAATAATCAATGCAACCACAATGGAGATGATCAAAACAACCATCTAAACCATTCAAAGTACTCACAAATCCTTGTAGCCACACCTAGGGTTGTGTAGAATTAAAAAAAGGAAAATAAGGGGGGCGGTAACCTTCACCAAAATTAACACCAAACCTTTAATACTATTCTGATTGACTTGAGGTTGATTTTAAAAGACTCCCACCATTGTAGGAAGGTAAGAAAAACAAGAAAAAACTCTTGGAAAAGCTCCACACAAAACTACGATGCAAAATCCCCAAAATTGGGATTTCGATTCTTTTTCAAAGAGAATTGCTCAAATAGGGTATTAAGACCCAAAAAATAAATAAATAAATAAATAATCCTAGAATCACTTCTATAATATAGCTAAAATAGAGATTTACCAGAAACAATAAAAGACCATGGCTAACTTTCTGGCGTTCATACAACTGCTAATGTTAGTTGTACAACTGGCTATCATTAGCGACTGGTGTGTAGTCCCTTCATGTCGAAGCTTGGATACCAAGTTGACTTGTGGCTTGTTGGTCCCTTTAAGATTTATTGTTAGAAATATAGTAAGTGTTTGCACATGTAGCAATATGGTGGCAATCCATATACAAGAAAAAGCCAACAAATTATACTCAGATTTGGTACTCAACAATATGCAACTATCTTGAGGTTACAACAACACATGAACAATAGCTTATCTCATGACGGAATAATCAATAGAACTACATAAAATGATCAATATTCACCACAGAACTATAGACTGATCTATATTTTAATGAATTCTTGAATGATATCGATAATAGTGACAGTTTAGATATGATATGATAAACCATATATATCAACTATTCTCTAGCAATCAACAAACAACAAATGAAATTGCAAAATGAAGAATATAAAAAGTTATTGGTTTGACGCCAAGGCATGATAGAAAACTTTTTCTTAAATTGAATATGCCTCCTAGTGTTCTAAACACCGAAGCAAGAAGGCTTAATGACGTTTTACTTCCAAGATTAAATGGCTTTTATATCTTCCCTCAAACAACTTGCATAACCAACCATGTATGAGGTTACACGTCATAACAACTTAGAGTTCTTTAATAGGAAGATGTTAAAGAAAATCTTTAAGAGTAATAGACAAAATCACAATGTAGAAGACAATCTTGTTATTTTTGTTGAAAGCCCATTTGTCTTTCCTTATTAACAACTTATACCTCGTCCAAGACTGGTGTACATTCCTTCTTATTAAAACGTAAAAATTAGTTAAATCAAACATATTATATATGATCAATATCTGGTTAGGAAAACTTATAAAAATAAATAAAAATACATATATGGTGTAGGTGTACATGCCACACCACATCACTCCACAACCCGGCTTGGCTAGGTTCGGTGTGTGCATGTGATGCAAACAAAGAACCAACAACGAACCACTTCTCCTGTAACCCTTTACCCCTTAAGTACCTTGTTCCTACTTATAAGGAGGTGAAAGAACTCTTCCCAAAGCATTATGGGACTAAAGATTTAGGAGAGGACCACCAAAAATTCAAAAATAAGAGTTAAAGTTCAAACTTCCCTCGACAATCTTTAAGTCATGATTTGGGCCTAATCAATGAGAAGTGGGCCTACTCAGCACATACAATAGTCTATTTTGAATGTTAAACCATAAAATCAGCAAGATTCAAGATTTATGAGAATAAAATAAAGAAAATAAGAAAATGAAGAGGAAGAAGAAGTAAGGTTGTCAATTGGGCCGGGCTAGATCAAAGGAAGATATGCTCGGCCTGAAATATAGATGAGATGGGCTGTTCAAACTTCGGGTTAGGCATAGTACAAGTCTAGCTTCTAGGCCCAAAGCTTTATTTAGGCCGAGATCAGACATACCTCATTTTAGCCTAAGACCCGGCCCCATCCATCCCAAAGTAGTTAACATGTAAATATTGTTTGGCCCAGCTTGACCCAAAATAGGTATCCCAACACAAAAATTATTTAATATCCATCGTAGATTTAACCTTAATCCAACTGTCTAAATGAGCATAACTTAAACCCTATTTTCCATGAAGTAAAAAAATGAAGACCCAATCTCTAATCATCTCCTCAATCCTCCCACACCCATCATCGTCATCCTCGTGTTGGTCATTGTGGTGGTGCCATGGTGATCTTCGTAGTGGTGGTCGTCATCATCGTCATCTCTTTCTCTCTCTCTCCCTCCCTCTTTTGGCCCTTTTGGGTTTTGACCTCCTCTCTCGTCCTTGTCTCTATCCATCTTGGTGTGTTCTTTTCAGGTTTAATGCTGAAAGAATGATTTTGGCAAAGAAATTTCATTGGTATTAAATGCAGAAAAGAACCCTTTCTATTTGTTATCTTCTTATTAGTTTTTTAACACTGAAATGTTTTCTCTCTATAATTTTTTTTTTTGATCAGGTTGACAAGGAGCCTAAAACCAATCTAGAAAGAAGTTTAAGTTTTTCTTTAAGATCAACAAGGAAAATTTCAGGTGGTCTTTTTCTGGGATGTTGTTGGAGCTCAACCATGGACTTTGCCTTCAATAGTTATTTGGGTCTTCTTTGTATAAATGAGATATATTTTTGTAGCTATTTGGGCCATCTTTGTACAAATGGGACATGTTTTTGGAATAGGATTTATATTTATAAGATTTCTATGATTTTTTAGTTCTCTTTTTGAGTTATTTTATCATTGTTGTTGACAGTTTACTTCATTTGTAACTTTTATGGTAGGCAAAAATTACCCACCAATCATAGGGAAACATGTGGTAACATTAAATTGGATTAACCTGGGTCCTAGTTCAAGTCCAACTCAGACCAAGAAGCATCAATCCAAACCCATCAAGAGCTTCATCGCCTTCTAGAAATGTTGAATGCGTCAACATAAACCAGTTCTTATTCAAAGATATAATAGAGCATGATTTTTAGGCTGAATATCTATTCTATTTAGATTCGTCTTCAACTTATCTTGGAAAGTTTATCTGTAAGCTCTCTGAGAAGAATAAGTCAAGAGAAGATCAATGGAATTAGTTGGATCAGTTCAAGATCTCATGTGTGAAAAAATATCAAAACGGCTAGGATAACAATCCCATGAACACAATTATGAGGGACAAACAACTCTATAAAAGAAGCCAAACCCTCATTCTCCAGATATGAGATGGACTCTCATAAAAACTCCTCCCATCATATTCTTACCTTACCTTACTAACTTAATTGTTGGAGGTTCATTGGTAGGCACCACTTGGTGTAGAGAAGATTTCAGCCCCGACCAATCACCTTGCTTGGTCAGCACCTAGGAGGACGAGTTGAGTCAATCGAATGTGCATAAAAAATTGCATCCACATCTTTTTCTGTCATTTGATTATTTTGAATATCTATTTTTGCCTCTATTAGATATGTTCTTTTTTGAGATTTAGAATTGAATTGTACTTGTGCACAACCTAAACTTGGCTCAAATTTGTGCAATACGCATTCAAGGATAAGTAAAATACGGTGGGCCTAAAGACATACAAAAATTGAGAGTTGACTATTTAGTTTGGACAGCCTGAACTCAACTAGAAGCCTGTTATTTTAAAATGGACCGAGTTCGGGTGGACTGTCTTAGGCTGAGTTCGGTCTTGTGCCGAGTTCAGGCCCATGTACAGTATTTTAGGCTGGACATGAGTTGACCTTGGACCGACCAAACCCAACCTGATTGACAACCTTGAGAAGAAGAAGATAAGAGGGAGAGAAAGGGGAGTACAATTAGAGAGAAATCGTACGTTGAGAACATTAGGTCTCCCACACACTATTTTATTTCTACATGTTGATGTAAAGAGATCTGGTATAACTAGACCTTATAGACCGAAATATACATCAATATAAAAAAACACACAAATACCCCTCATACATCTACAAAGAATTGGAGAAAATAATAAATGAATCAAACCCTTAAAAAATGGCAAACCCATGGATTTGGTAGTCGTGTTTAGGGTCTCCACGACAAGCCTTGAGAACAATGGAAAACGTAACTTCATTAGTAGTGTTAGTAACACCCCACTGCAGATGTTCCCTAAGGATTTTAAGATCTTCAAGACAATAGTTTCTATTCAAATAGGCAAGCAAGGATTGGTTGATTGAGGTTGTGCTCGATTGAAGCCCTTGGTCAAACATTTGTTGAACATATTTTTATATGAGTAGTACTTTTTGGAACCTATTTAGTGATAATTCCATCCACTAAACATGAAAAACTTGGCAAGTTATAGGCATCTTCTTATCTATTGCTCCAATTTCCCATCAGATAGATTAGGAAATTATCAGCTAAGATCACTATGGAATCCAACAATAATTGGGGTTGATAGACTAGAGAGCAATACATACCATTTTTCATGGAAGACCTGTAGAAGTTCACAACATTAGTGGAATCCACAAGTAACCGAGACAAAGATTTTGGCTACCCTTGGATGCATGTCATACCTTTCAGAGACATGAGGGGTGTTTAAGAACTGCTACAAGTCGATATCTGAACATACATTGACATAAAATAGATTAATGATTGATGCATGTTTTTTTTTAGAGATTTTTATGCTCCCAAAAGACCTAAGAAGTAGGGCCGGCAAGATCTTTTTGGGTTTGGTTTGGCATTTTTAAGGTTGGGTATGATAGTTGGCTGTTATCCTTTGTTCCCAAATCAACCTAAACCCGAACCGTTTATAACCTAGTAATATAAGAAGGCACCCAAAACAAACTACTCCAAAATACATTAACTTATAAGACAAACATCCCTTTAAGTGTTAATATTTATTGTCCATGTCTTCACTATTGATAATATGGTTAGCTTTACTTCCCCAGATCATTTTTGGGTATGCTCCACCTAAAGGACCAACTCTGCATCTTGATAACCCGGATTCGTCGGTGAAGTGCTTGAAGATCAATAATGAGGGTTTTGGAGAAAAATATCATCACAATCTGGCCCCTCTAGTTGCTCTATACATGTGCTTTCTCTTGTGAACCTTAGTCTTGCCTCCTCTCTTTTAGCTTTATATTAGTGGGCTAAGACCTTTAGTCTAATTTTTCTTCAATGCCTAGATAAAGCCCATTGATTCAAATAGAGGTGTGTGGTAAGGGGGAGAATTTTGTTTGCAAATTGGAACATCCTGGGAAACGATTTGAAAAGAATGTGCTATTGAGTTATCAACCACTGGATCAAAATCCGACTGCCATTTGTATCCATATTTATTTACATAAATGATCCTTGGAATTCTATCCAATTGTTGACAACTTAATAACATCTACACTGGAAAAAATTAGGTGCAAATGAATTTTACATAAACAATGCATGTCACGCCCCAAAACTTGCATGCGAAAAATCAAAGTAATATATGTGAAAGCAGATGTGCACAGCGTCACAAATCTCAGAGTGTGACATTGGTGACCTTATCCTTATGGAAAGAGTCCTTACTTATCTAACTAGATGAAAGCATACATTTTTTTTTCTTTCTTCTATCCAATTAACAGTCATTAATTACCAAAACATTCGCAGTGGAAACATAACCATAAGATAATAACATTCATCCATAAAGTGCAGTGGAATATAAATATACACATTTTGAACTACACAATGGAATATAACAAGAACTTTTAGATATCCATATCAAATAACTACTAATCTCAACTATCAAACTAAACATACCCATAAGTATCAAAATAGTATTATAAAATAGGTCATCCATAAGGGCCAACATCATGTCACCTCAAGTAAAGTTACTAACTAACTAAGCCAAATCTTGTCTCATACATGAGTATTGAAAATAATAAATAAAAAGGAAATAACATAGACAGTCCGTTTATCCCCACGAACCATCCCTCATAACTGAACCTACAAGAGATCTCATACTATAGGGCACCATCTGAAATAAATAAAATGTGGCTCATGGGGTAAGCGCAATGTGTAATACAGTGTTTGCTTTAAAATACTTATACATAAGTAGGCCTGAGCACCTCTCAAATAAACTGCCTTAGCTAATAGATATCAAAATAGATGCATGCTCATGGAAGTCTAATGCAACTCTCAAACTCATGTAAACCATGAAGGGTTTTCAACAAAACACACTTCAGATCAAAACAACTCAACCCATACATGGTTCCTGAACCAAATCTAGTCAAAATACATCATAACAAATCCAATGGATTAGCCCACATAAGGCCTCTAACGAAACTGAAATCATATAAACCATGCAGTGTCTCAAACAAAATATAAATCCCAAACAAAATTGGTGGGCATCTAGTGTCGTCTTTACCTATTAATATAACCCAGTGATTGGATACCTGAAATAAGTCATAATATCATTTTCACATATTGATGTGACCTGGTGGTTGGGTACCTAAAATGGGTCGTAAGACCGTCTTCACCTATTAATGTAACCCAGTGATTGGGTACCTGAAATGGGTCATAAGATCATCTTCACCTATTAATGTAACTTGGTGATTAGGTACCTAGAATGAGTTATAACCAAAATCTCCGAATGCAAACGGTACTTTAAAATCATGCCTATATAAAGTAGTATGTACTACATAAGGATACAATGTAAGAGATGTCCATGTAATAAAACTCATTTGTGAAACTATATAAAGGTCATACTCAAAACCAATGGAAGGTAATAGCTCATACTCACCCCAAAACCAAATACTCGAAATTCATCTTCTAACTCGCCAAAACCAACAATAACATGAAAGTTTCAAACAAGTCATATGGATACAATGATACTAACATGGAGTCCATCAGATCAAATGTAAGTGGAGATAATCAAGTGAGAAGCATAATAATAACATTACTGGTTAACTATCATATAAAATAGAATAAACAACATGACTTGGAGTTAATCAAATTAATAAAAGACTACCAACTAATAATAGTAATGTGAATATGAATCTCAACTATGTGGAAATCAAGGCAAACATCACGCGTATGAGGTAGAAATCATTTCCCTCTTTTTAGTTTCACAAGGATTCAACCTTATTACATTTATTCATAGAGAGGACCTTAGGATTTCAATGAATTCATGATGGTAGCAAAGTAGAAGGATTAAATCTTAACTAATACATACTCAAATCATAATAGGTTTAACCATTCATAAATAGAATCCAGAATTTTATGTAATCAAGCTCTCTACCATGGTATAATGGAATAAATCACCCAATGAAATAATTGAAATCACCAAACTCACATAGATTTAGCATAAAGAAATGAGAATCTGTCATCTCAGCTAAAATGACAACCAAAAATAGAGGAAATGATAGAAAAATAGAAAGAATAGAGCAATCAACTTGAGAACTCACTAATCCTCCAAGGATTTAGTGTTTGGATAAAGAAATCTTACCAAACTTTCTCAACAAGGCAAACAAAGATGAAAGAAAACTGAAATCTCATCCAAACTCAAGATTTCCAATGAATAAAATGGTAAGAATTGAAAATAGTAGCATATCATGTGTGAAAACTCACAAAACATCTTATAGATCTAGAAATCAAGTTATATAAACTTGTCAAATTTCAAAGACTTAGCAACCAAATGATAAAGAAGCCAAAATAAAAAATCAAATTGAAGGATAACCATGAAGAAAGTGGTAGGATAACAAAGGGAGCAGTACATCATGCATGTAAACTCATAAAAATCACATAGATCTTTAAGTCAAATAGAGTGAATTTACCAAAACCTCATAGATTAACAATCAAGTGATGAAGGAACTAAAATATAAATCACATTAAAAAATAGCCATGAAGAAGATGATGAAAATCAAAGGAAGTAGCACATCGTGGATGGACACTTACCAAAATC